>JAECUM010014075.1:0-92235 GCA_016617855.1 Megalonaias nervosa | reverse complement strand
TAGCATTTGCCATATGAATGTTGACCATTAAATGACATCCCCGTAGCATTTGCCATATGAATGTTGACCATTAAATGACATCCCCGTAGCATTTGTCATATGAATGTTGACCATTAAATGACATTCCCGTAGCATTTGTCATATGAATGTTGACCATTAAATGACATCCCCGTAGCATTTGCCATATGAATGTTGACCATTGAATGACATCATGGTAGCATTTGTCATATGAATGTTGACCATTGAATGACATCATGGTAGCATTTGTCATATGAATGTTGACCATTGAATGACATCATGGTAGCATTTGCCATATGAATGTTGACCATTGAATGACATCATGGTAGCATTTGCCATATGAATGTTGACCATTGAATGACATCCCCGTAGCATTTGTCATATGAATGTTGACCATTGAATGACATCATGGTAGCATTTGCCATATGAATGTTGACCATTGAATGACATCCCCGTAGCATTTGCCATATGAATGTTGACCATTAAATGACATCATGGTAGCATTTGCCATATGAATGTTGACCATTAAATGACATCCCCGTAGCATTTGTCATAATAATGTTGACCATTAAATGACATCATGGTAGCATTTGCCATATGAATGTTGACCATTGAATGACATCATGGTAGCATTTGCCATATGAATGTTGACCATTAAATGACATCCCCGTAGCATTTGCCATATGAATGTTGACCATTAAATGACATCCCCGTAGCATTTGTCATATGAATGTTGACCATTAAATGACATCCCCGTAGCATTTGCCATATGAATGTTGACCATTAAATGACATCATGGTAGCATTTGCCATATGAATGTTGACCATTAAATGACATCATGGTAGCATTTGTCATATGAATGTTGACCATTGAATGACATCATGGTAGCATTTGCCATATGAATGTTGACCATTAAATGACATCATGGTAGCATTTGTCATATGAATGTTGACCATTAAATGACATCCCCGTAGCATTTGTCATATGAATGTTGACCATTAAATGACATCATGGTAGCATTTGTCATATGAATGTTGACCATTGAATGACATCATGGTAGCATTTGCCATATGAATGTTGACCATTAAATGACATCCCCGTAGCATTTGCCATATGAATGTTGACCATTAAATGACATCCCCGTAGCATTTGTCATATGAATGTTGACCATTAAATGACATCCCCGTAGCATTTGCCATATGAATGTTGACCATTAAATGACATCATGGTAGCATTTGCCATATGAATGTTGACCATTGAATGACATCATGGTAGCATTTGTCATATGAATGTTGACCATTGAATGACATCATGGTAGCATTTGTCATATGAATGTTGACCATTGAATGACATCATGGTAGCATTTGTCATATGAATGTTGACCATTAAATGACATCCCCGTAGCATTTGTCATATGAATGTTGACCATTAAATGACATCCCCGTAGCATTTGCCATATGAATGTTGACCATTGAATGACATCATGGTAGCATTTGTCATATGAATGTTGACCATTAAATGACATCATGGTAGCATTTGCCATATGAATGTTGACCATTGAATGACATCATGGTAGCATTTGTCATATGAATGTTGACCATTGAATGACATCATGGTAGCATTTGTCATATGAATGTTGACCATTGAATGACATCATGGTAGCATTTGCCATATGAATGTTGACCATTGAATGACATCATGGTAGCATTTGCCATATGAATGTTGACCATTGAATGACATCATGGTAACATTTGTCATATGAATGTTGACCATTGAATGACATCATGGTAGCATTTGCCATATGAATGTTGACCACTGAATGACATCATGGTAGCATTTGCCATATGAATGTTGACCATTAAATGACATCATGGTAGCATTTGCCATATGAATGTTGACCATTAAATGACATCATGGTAGCATTTGCCATATGAATGTTGACCATTAAATGACATCATGGTAGCATTTGTCATATGAATGTTGACCATTAAATGACATCCCCGTAGCATTTGTCATATGAATGTTGACCATTAAATGACATCATGGTAGCATTTGTCATATGAATGTTGACCATTAAATGACATCCCCGTAGCATTTGTCATATGAATGTTGACCATTAAATGACATCCCCGTAGCATTTGTCATATGAATGTTGACCATTAAATGACATCCCCGTAGCATTTGTCATATGAATGTTGACCATTAAATGACATCATGGTAGCATTTGCCATATGAATGTTGAGGAAGAGTTTATAACTGTAGCATAGAATATGTTTCATTTATTACATTAATCTGGAGAAACTGCCAGTATTGTTATGGTGCGACATAAAGTCCAATAAGGTATTGGTTAATCAAAGTAGTGAGTTGGTGAAGGACAACTCCAAAGCCTACACTTCACTGGAAGGATTAACATGCATCTCATACAGACTTCAATGGAGGAATTAACATACATACATACATACATACATACATACATACATACATACATACATACAATTTTCCATACAGAAACTAACTCGAATGCAGATAGAAATGCTGTACAAAACCACTTATCTTTGATATTGTAGGGCTGTAGAATCTTCTCTACAGAAACTACATACGTTATATTCATATCTTCCAATATGGACAGTTTTACGCATGTATGAACCGTATCTTCTACAGGTGTTTGAAGGCAACAGGAATGAGGACACGCCAGTCACAAACATTATGGATTGTCCGATCACAGCCAAGTGTATCCGAATCGTTCCTTCACTTCGGCATACCCACATTGCACTGAGGATGGACCTGTTGGGCTGCGAAATCAGACCAGGGGGAGGTATAATGTGATCCCATATTTGTTGTAGTTGAAAATAACTCTGTCTGTCTGTCTGTCTGTCTGTCTGTCTCTCTCTCTCTCTCTCTCTCTCTCTCTCTCTCTCTCTCTCTCTCTCTCTCACACGACATATAAAGATTTCTAGGTGATTGGAAACTAAGAGTATTTTGTATGTATTTCTCCCCTTTCATGTTACAGAGCTGAAACGAATCTGTGACTGCAAGACTTCAATAAGAAAATATGCTTTCATTTGCACATGAAATGATGGATCCATTTTGCCGAACAGCCACGATCTGACTTGATTTTTCGAAACCTGTAAATGCAAATAATTCGTGAAAGTTTTGTGTCGGTATCTATTTGATTGCTGTTAGAAAACATCTAAGCGACCTATATTGGAATTATGATTTATTGTTACTACGATCTAAAGTTATGATTTATTTTATAGCGCTTGTTACCGGAACTACCATACATTCCATGACTTCGTTGACAAGTACAGCAACAACTTTCACTAAAACAACATCAACATCTTCAACAAAAACATCAGCGACAACAACTCCACCAACGACAACGACAATAATCACAAGTACAGCGACATCAGCAACAACAACAAAGCAAACTACAAATACAACAACTATAACTACCAAAACAGCAACTACTGTACGTACAGCCGAGCTGACAGATGCTACGGAAACATCGCCCACCACACCGTCACTAGAGCCATCAAAAGTGTGTGCAGACAAATCAGGTGTGGACTGTTTGATTATGGACCAAATTGGAGTTTGCAACGATGCCCTGACAGCTCGAGAATATTGTCCAAAATTCTGTGGAATCTGTTTATCGCCTTCAAGCATCATAGTCGGTCCTCTACATGCTGCATCAGTAGCCTGGACGCAACAAACAGACACATCCACTTTAAGGATTGTTGTTTCGCTTTTATTGTCAATTAATCAGACTCATTCTGCATCACCTAGTTCGTCTTCTATGATAACAACAACAGTAACAGCTTCACCCTACACAATATGCCAAGACAAGCCAGATGTTGACTGTAAGCTTTTAAACACTGCGGGTGTATGCCATGATCATAATTTGGCTCTGAAGTATTGCCCAGAGCTATGTGACCTTTGTAAGTCACTGTTAAGTAGTGTGACATTGCCTTATATTGCTGTGAATTCGCTTAGTAATGAAAATAATTTACATTCAGTTTCTTACTCGCAACTTAACATAATGCCATCATCGACTTCGGTATCACCTCTCGCTTCACCAACTGCATCTGCACTGCAAACGTCATTTGTCACGGGATCATTAGCCACGCCAGCTTTACAAGCCATTCCATTATCAAAATATCATTCAACAAGTTCTTCATTCGCATCATTATCTACTTCCGTGCCACCCACATCAGTACCGATGCAAACTGTGTGTCAAGACAAACATGGACTTGATTGTTCAGTTCTAAACCAGATTGGTGTATGCCACGATCCAATCCTGGCACCTAAATACTGTCCTATGTATTGTGGTATATGCCTGGGCATGAGTTCGGCGTCAGCGTCCATGCTTGTCTCGAATTCGGCATCATCGTCCATGTTGCAGTTCTATCAACAGCAATCGACACCGTCCCTTTCCACTAAAGCAACCGTTTCCTCTCCAATAACCTCCTCTATAGTTTTAACAAACTCTGCTACTTTAACAAGTTCGTTTCTGTCTTCGACTACATCCCTGCAGGCATCAACTGCATCGGGTCTGGCATCATCTGTACCTTTATTCATCTCTCCAGCATTAACTTCAAAAACTTCGATGATAATATCTTCACTTTCAGTTTCTTCATCTATATCCTTTTCGAGCGTGTGCGTAGACATGCAGGGGGTTGATTGTATTGTTCTGGAAAGATCAGGAGTGTGTCATGATATAGGTTTAGCACAAAAATACTGCCCTAAATACTGCGGATTGTGTCAGGTTTCTAGTTTATTTATAAATCAATCTTATTATACATCTAATGCCTCAGCTTACCTGTCTCAACAACCAACCTTAACACAACCTGCGACAAATATGACCACAATACCTCGCATGTCTTTACCATCTTTAAATCTGTATTCAGGAATAATTAGTAGTACGCCATTATCGTACGTGTTTTCACCTTCTGTACATCATTTAGAAAAAGTTTATTGAGTCAGATTCTTTCTTCTTCACCTGTAGTTTTGCCTGGCACTACATCCAGTACGATATCATTGATTATACCCAACACGGTTTTTTCAACAGTTATTCCAACTTCAGCAATGATGAACTCGCCGTTGCTTTGCATGGACAAACCAGACGTGGACTGCTTCTTATTGAATCAGATCGGCGTTTGTCAAAATGCTAATACAGCACAGACGTTCTGTCCTAAATTTTGCGGCCTATGTCAGTCACTTGGCATTACGGCAACAATATCGCAATCAAATGTCAGCCCAACAACATATTCACAAACACCAATGCCAAATGTGTATGCAGGGACTTATGCTAATATGGTCTTTTCAAAAGAGTCTTTGCCATCTTCTGTGTCGACTTCGGTTTCCATTCAGCCTCCATCAACATTAGCACAGTCTGTCACAGTGCCAGGACCAATAATATCATCGCAAAATTTCTTCATATCCCAGGCAGTGACGCACATACCACTTACCAGAGTTTCCACGAAACCAGGTTCAGTAGCCCAAAGTATATCGCTTTCTTCAATACCTGAAGTGCAAACTGCTATGCAGCAAACCAAGTCTTCGTCAATTCTATCAACACCAAAGGCCATTTACACATCTCTTACTTCTTTACAATTCTCAACAGCCAGTATTATGCCCGCATCGCTGTCACGGTATCCTTTATTGCAAAATGCCCACAGTAGTTTGCCTGTGTCAAACCTGCACTTTTTATCCACTGTATCTCTCAGTAAGCCTCCATCTTCAACACATTACGCCCATTATCTATCTAGTAAAATGCCTACATCGACGCCTCAGAATAGTGTTATAACTTTAATACAGCCTTCAGCAACTCTGTCTAGCTTAGTACCTATCTCTTCACAACATCTATCAGTATCACAGTTTAGCAAAACACCCTTATCACTAAACAGTCATTTGTATTAACATCTAATTCCACATCCACATTATCGTCATGGTTGCCAGCATCATTGTCCAGTAACATGCTCACAATTAGGTCACATAATTTTGAATCTCTGTCTAGCAGGATAATGTCAACATCATCATATCTCCCGGCTCCACAGTCAGTCAGTGTGCCAACCTCGTCGTTCTTCCTGCCCACGTCTCTCTTCGGAATTTTGTCCCAAACATCTACCCAACCTCTAGCATCACCAGGTGGCAGAATACAGGCATCGTCACAAAGTTTGGGACCGCCTTCAACCACTATGTCTTCTAGGCCATCACAATTGTCTGCAAACTTTGCTTTACTATCCCAGCCTTTGACATCTACATACGTAAGTATCTCCGAAAAATCATCACATCAGTCAATATCTCATGTTGGCATTACGTTTCCACTTTCGGCACAATTGTTGACATCAGAGTTCAGCAGTATGCCACTATCATTATCACAACGGCTGACATCTTTCTACAGCAACAATCCAACATTATTACAACAGCTGACACCTATCTACAACAGCAATCCCACATCATCAAAACAGACGACACCTTTCTACAGCAGAAATCCTACATTATCACAACAGCTGACACCTACCTACAGCAGCAATCCTACATTATCACAGCTGACACCTTTCCACAGCCGCTATCCAGCATTATCACCACAGCCGACAACGCCCTACAGCAGCAATTCCACATTATCACCACAGCCGACACCTTTCTACAGCAACAATTCCACATTATCACCACAGCCGACACCTTTCTACAGCAGCAAACCCACATCATCACAACTGCTGACATCTTTCTACAACAACAATCCCACATTATCACAACAGCTGACACCTCTGTACAGCAGCATTTCCACATCATCAACAACGCTGACACCTTTCCACAACAGTAATCCCACATCATCACAACAGCTGACACCTATATACAGCAGCAATCCCACATCATCACAACAGCTAAAACTTATCTACAGCGGCAGTCCCACATTATCACAACAGCTGACACATCTCTACAGCAGCAATCCCACACCATCCCAACAGCTGACACCTACCTACAGCAGCAACCCTATATTGGCACAACAGCTGACACCTTTCCACAGCAGTAATCCCACATTATCACAACAAGTGACACCTATCTATAGCAGCAATCCCACATCATTACAGCAGCTAACACATATCTACAGCGGCAATCATACATCATCTAAACAGCTGACACCTTCCTACAACAGTAATCCTAAATTATCGCAATTTCTGACACCTTTCTACAACAGCAATCCCACATTATCACAACAGCTGACACATCTCTACAGCAGCAATCCCACACCATCACAACAGCTGACACCTACCTACAGCAGCAACCCTATATTGACACAACAGCTGACACCTTTCCACAGCAGCAATCCCACATTATCACAACAGGTGACACCTATCTACAGCAGCAATCCCACATCATCACAACAGCTAACACCTATCTACAGCAGCAATCATACATCATCTAAACAGCTGACACCTTCCTACAACAGTAATCCTACATTATCGCAATTTCTGACACTTTTCTACAACAGCAATCCCACATTAATACAACAGGCGACACCTTTCTACAGCAGCAATCACACATTATCACCACAGCTGACAATTGCCTACAGCAGCAATCCCGCATCATCACAACAGCTGACACGTTTCTACAGCAGCAATCCCACTTTATCGCCACAGCTTACACCTATCTACAGCAGCAATCCCACATTATCACAACCGTCATCCTCATTCAGAAGTGTACCTACACTGACACCCATACAGGTAGCATGATCTTATAACAGATCTCTGTCATGGATTCCACAGATGGTTATGTCCATGTCTACAGCGCCTATACAACCGAACACACCTTTGCATAGTAGTTTGTCCAGGCCATATCGCATGTCATACCAAACTGGAAGCGTTTCCCTGACGATACTACAGCTTTCACCATTGCAGTCAAATAGTATATCGACGTCGTCATCAAATATATCAGCAATATCGTCTACTACCATGCCGACATCATATTTACACCCCTCGTCGTTTCCCGATAATATTACAAGCTGTCTTTCTCCACAAATGTCGGTTGCCGCAACAGGAAGTATAGTCACGATAGCATCACAGCCGTCGATTCCCCTGTCTATCTTTGTATCTACCACTACTACGACCACCACGACTTTAGCACCTTGTGTAGATACATCTGGATTTGATTGTCACACATTCGACGTATACTACGGCTTGTACAAAAATCCAGTTCTTGCTAAAAGTAACTGTCCAAAATATTGCAATTTATGCCCCTGAAAAGTAATATTCTGTAATATTTGTGTCTATCTATGTTTGCCACCACCTATAAATAATTTTCCATACTTGAAGGCATTCTTTAAAGGCCGGGACTTACAATTATAAACTACTGTTTATTCTAATATTCACATAGGTAGAAAACACATAGGTAGAAAACACTTAGGTAGAAAACACTTAGGTAGAAAACACATAGGGAAAACACATAGGTAGAAAACACATAGGTAGAAAACACTTTTCAATTCATCTACTGTAGAAGATTTAAAATTCTGTGAAGTTATTTCAAAGTTTAGTCTCTGTAGAGAATTTATTATCCTACAAACGAATGCTGACTGTTGAAAGACAATGGTAGTACATAAAATACAAGAATAAAATATAAATGTCAAACCAGCATTAATAATGTTTGGAAAAAATGTAGAAAAGTAATGTGTTCTCTTTTGTCTTTCTTTTTATTAAAATTGTGTGTGCTAGTTTCTCTTTTTACCGAGAAATTTCCAGTAATGTGTGCTACTGTGCTGACTTGTCGTTCATGTAGGATTGTAGTGGCATTCTTGAAACCTGTATCAATCAGTAACAATTAATATCTATTCTTGCTTTGATGAAAAACAAATCAGTAATAATTAGTGTCTGTTGTTGCTTTGATATCGACTAAGAATGAACTTAAGATTATCATTTAGTTACTTTGTTGCGATCATCAAGTTAGATTTGCAACACAGGCACAAATACTCTACCTTAACATGTAATTGTTTATGTTGTTCTATTTTTACCTTAATGAAGAATGTTATATTCTAATTTAACTAGAATTTCTCTATATTGCTCATGTATCTTCATGTTAATTTAATACATATTTACGATGTGTATAACACGTTGGCATCATTCTATGTAAGATTTTTCTAGCAAAATTCTTGCTTTATATGTAAAAGAAATTACAACCAATTATGCATATGTGCCAAGGAGTAAAATAAGTTACCGTGTTTCATCTCTGCATTCGAATTTTGTACTAAAGCGACAACTTGAAACAATTATGGCAAAGATGGTAGCAACGTTTGAAGAGGTGACCCGTCATGTGTTACGATGACCACAGTTAATTACCAAAATCGTATGAAACAGTGATCTTCTCTGAAGAGATGCTTCTTAATAACTTGAGATCTGAAATTTCTGTATGATGGTAGCATTGCTAATAAACTGAAATCAAATTGAAATTTTGAGATAGTAACTGTCAATTAGCAAGAAAAAAAATAGAAAAATAGATATATTCTCGCAAGAAAACAAATTCTTCCAAAATTTTCAGAGTTGATATTCCTCTATAAGCGCCGCTGATAAAATGGAATCGAATTTATGTTCGAATTTACATTTCTTTCAATGTAGGTCTTTCTTGTGCACATTCCTGTATCTTCCTCTTAGAAAAGCTACCTGTCCTACCAACCGCTCTTCAAAACGCTTTCTTAACAATCACAATAGTAGAACTGCTCATTACATATCTGATGTCATTTATAAAAATACATTTCGTTCGCATTAAAAACCAAACAACAATGAAACCCAAGTCACCATGATAATTTGTTTGAAGGATTGCATCAGTTACCCCCGCCCAACAGAAAAAAAAAAACGGTTACCGCAAGGTCGTTACTTATTCTTGATTTTGTGCCGTACCAATTTTGTGAACACATTACAAAATTTAAAACTAATTGTAATGAACATTTTACGTCTTCATTTAAAAATAATTTAAAAAAAAACTCTGCACAGAAATAAGAAGAAAGTAACGATCATGCATTAGCTGGTCCCAGAGACAAATGGTGAGGACCCTTGTGTGTTTAAACTCAAGTAAATAAGAGTCTTGGGTCGGTGGGTGGGGGCAATGCAATGATAATCATCTGGACTTTTAATAGGACTTGAGTATCCATAATCTTATAATCGACATCATCTCTAGTAACAACCAACTTAAATCCTAATAGCAACCAATTTTTGGAAAGCCGATATTCTTGCATCTCAATTGATTTACTGGGGAATTATCCCTACAGCTCCACTAACCCAAATGACAAAAATAATATTACAACATCGTTGTGTTTTGTGTTCTGTTTGTGGATAAAGTTTGAGTAAGAAATGCATTATAATATATTTCCCTATTTGACAAACTTTTTCCAAACAATTCGACAATGAGAGAAGTTGATGATTTTCCGCAAGATTGTGGATAAGATCCTATTCAACCGAATATTTGTCGTCTGCTAAAAATCGAGCTGTAACACGTATAATAAAAGTATGGATACCCGCAAATTACCTAAATCCCTATTTTATTATAGACGCATTTCAGTCTAATACTGAGAATGCAACAATGTAAAGCTGCACGTGCAGCATGCCGAATACCCTACAAACATATGCGCGTTACACATATGTAAATGCAGTGAGGCGAAAATGTTGAAGAATGATAACAATCAAGCCACTGTGTAAAGAGTATACTGTAAAATCCGGGCACTCTTAGGGTACTCTGACCAACATCAAGGCTGACATGGAATGCAATTATCCGCCACCTCCTACAGCTTTGTATCATTGTTTAAAAGATGGTTACGAATCAATTGAATGTGACATATGCGCTAGAAGACCGTTGACTGCGATTGGTGAGCTGCAAGTGACAGTTGTAAAGGAAACAATTCATGAAGATGCTCTATGCACAATGGTAAAATATTCATGTTTGCACGGGCATTAATTCGACAGTTGTTTATAGTATATAGAAAAGTCATTTGGAGCCACAAATATGTTTCTGCAAAGTCAGTCCCAAATTTGTTGGCTCTGATAATAAACAGACTAGGGTTGAAATTAACACACACAAAAAAAACAACAAAATAAAAACCATAGTCACCAATTATGAGAAGAGTCGTAGCCAGAGACATTTGAATGAGATTGTCACGGGTGATGTTACATAGATTTATCTTTCTGAATATGACTCGAGAGAACATAAGAAAGTCTGGATCGGAAAAAAAAGTTTGATTTGGTTTTGTCGGTTCAGTGCCATTTTCCAGCACATGATGGGCTATACATGGCGGCCAGTATATTTGATAGAGGAAGACTGCAGGAAAACCCTATGAAGAACCACCGACCCACGAGAAGTTACTGGCAAGCATTCTTAGGAGCATACACACCACAAGTCGCTCGAAGTATTCTGCTTGTCAAGAGAATTTTATATGCATTATTTTTCGATGCAAAAGGACCGGTTGTCCAGGTACTTATATCCGACTTTGCTAGTGTCACTGGGCATTTTTATGCCTTCAAAGAGTTGCCACAAGTTGTAGAACGCTACCGAGCCACACGTTCGCGCGCTGGAAGCCGAGATATCAATCTACTCCATGACAAAGCAGCGTACCGGCACATAAATCAGCCATCATAACAGACCTCTGTTGGGAGTATAGTATCAGACCTCTGTCACAGACCTCTATTGGGAGTACAATATCAGACCTCTGTCACAGACCTCTATTGGGAGTACATTATCAGACCTCTGTCACTGACCTCTTTTGGGAGTGCAATATCAGACCTCTGTCACAAACCTCTACTGGGAGCACAGAATCCGACTTCTGTCACATCCTCCAGACATCCCTGACATAGCTAAAAGTTTTTTTTGCCTGAATTCCGTTATCAAAGATTCGTTGAGTGGCAGAGAATTTGAAAGCCGCCATTTAAAGTAACTTCTACCCTCCGCATAGCGCTGGACGTTTTGCCAGAATCAGTAACAAACCCACTATCAGATAACCCACATAACTAAATGATTAACTGACGAACTCATGAAATTACTATCAAAATGAATTAATTAAAGTAGACAGTCAACTCAAACGTTTTCTTTCATTAAAATTTCCAGAATGTCGGATCCCAGGTCATTATTTCAGATTTACGTCCAAATAATTCAGCTCGTTTGAAAACGTGTTTAAGATTAATATTCTATTGAAAGTTACAAATTATCCGCTCTCAGAATTTGGGTTGTGGTGTTTCTCAAGGTAGAAACTGATTATAAAAGCGACAGAGGCGTTAAAAATATAACCAGCTTCTATAATTATGCAATTAGTCATAACCGTTTCATTAGACGATAGTGTTACTCCTCAATGTTTGTGTGGTTATGCCAAGTTAAGTTCTTCAAAGACGAATTCCAAACTTAGAATAATGTGTGGGTTTCTGTTGCTAAAAATATGCATTAAGTTTTGAATATCCGAAAATTAACGATACATTTATTTGCCCTATTCATAGCCTTATCAAGGTCATCATTTAGTACAATTTGCATCTCGAGAGGATTAGGGGTCAAAAATTGTAATGATGACACATCGGCAAAAAGTCTTGGTAATTAATTAAGCTCATCAATGATTAACATTACAGCTGTGCAGTGGAATATCCTGTAATAAGTGTTAAATACAACACCTTTTTCAAACAAATTTGCATTGATCAAGAAAGTTAACTGTAAATAAAGATATATTGAACAGTCACGATCGTGACTTATAGACGCTAGAGTTTGTTTATTTAAGTACAATGTAACTAATGACACATTGACCAGAGCCCTTATTGGTAAGGAAAATAGAAATTGTATCTTACACCTCCTATTGTTGAATGACTAATTTGTCCAATATCTCAGTCCTATATTTTTTTTTTTTCAAATTGTAGGTGGCATGTGATTTAATTTCAACTGAAGTTTTACGAACAAACTTATTTAAAAAATCTGTATAGACTGGCTCCATCTTTTCGTTTAACAACCACGGTATCCTGGATGATGATCTTACTTATTGCACAAGTGAATCATCAAAAAAACCCAGTGCATTTTAGACTTGTTACTGATGAGGTCTGATAGTCGTTTATCCAAATTATAAGAAATTTTCTTTAACCAACTTTGGTTAAATTATTAACTTTGTTCCTTTTTAATTACATGCATTTATTTACATCTTTAACAAACCCAACTTCTGACATAATACTAAATTTGGAAAATGTTTTTTTTTCTTCAAATTCACTTTGAAATGAGGACCCGGTAAAGTCATAAAAAAGTAATCTCTAACACAGACACAACACAGAAGCGTTCACCATAAGTTATGTTGCATTATCTAAAGAGAGCTGCACTCAAATGAAATTGCTGGACAAGTTTATTTATCGTACATTTGTTATAGAATGCCCCAGCATCGGAAGCTGAAGCACGTGACAATGGTGGAGCTGAACAAGATTATAGTGTTTCAAGTCAAAGAGAAGACAACCCCGAAAGAAAACAGGAAGAAGGTAGGATGAATAAAATCTAACACATCAAAATCATGTTCTAAGAAAGAAGAGGCGCATCATGCATGTGCCTGTTTAGTATATTAAGAGATCTGAATGTATTCAGGGCATTAAAATGGCGGTAGATGTAAACCCTAAGCGAAGCAAAATAACCCAAGAAGGTTTTTGCAAAGGACTGGGGTAGTTTTTTTTATTATAATCGGCCATATGTCGGATTTTATTGATATTTTAATGTATCTACTTCATAGAACAGTTTTGTTTTTGACACGGGTATTAGTCTTTACTGTGTTTCCATTTAAAATGATGATAATGTTAAGACACAGCGGAAAACATCATATGGCGTGCATCAACGTTCCAATTATATGACTGACGTGATTTGTTTTTGTACTACAATGTATATATAGACACGTAAAAGGATGAAGTTAATGCTCTCTTTTCCGTTAATCACTATCACAAATGAAAAAAATTTTTGTCAATATGACAAACATTTTTTTTTCATTAAAAAGCATTTTGAGTCAGGTGCGTATGGTTCTCATTTGCATCGGTATGAATTGTTTACTTGGTGAAATTAATAAATTTATACCAGCAATTTATTTTAGTAATGTAATGTACTTAGTTTTTATATTGTTAGATTAGTTAAATAGATTGAAGTTACTTTATTAGATGGGTGAACGCTAATATGCATTTACAATGATAATTATATATTACATATTACACATGCGCATATATGTGTGTGTGTGTGTGTGTGTGTGTGTGTGAGAGAGAGAGAGAGAGAGAGAGAGAGAGAGAGAGAGAGAGAGAGAGAGAGAGAGAGAGAGGTGTTACAGTTTGTTTAGTATATCTTTGATTAACTCCCTTGCCGCTTAGGGAGTTACTGCAACTTACTGCGGCTTTACGGCATAACAGGTCAATCCTACAGATCATACCTAGAATGTATGCCAATAACTGCCATTAGCTGCCATCAAAGAGCACCTCTGTTACTTACTTAACAAGGTCTGACCGAGAAGTTGCGAATGCATCAGACTATTCTTTTATCGCAGCTTCTCTGTCAATCGGGCGAACAAAATGTTTATTTTTTCTGCAAATTTCTACGCCGATATACATCTTTTTTTTTTTTTTTTTTTTTTTTTTTTTTTTGTCTTGCAGAAATAGTCGAGATGATCCAAAATGAGGGTAAGGTGGAGTGCTTTGAATTGATATATATTTCACAGAAGTACATTATATGAAGGAAACCTGATCGCTTTATGCGTCAATCCAATATCATATGCTTCGTCGGAGTTATAAAACATCCCCTTGGCAAACATATACACACGCACGAATAACGCTCTCTTTGTAAAAGTGCACGCGCAAACGCACGAAGACACGCATGCACACACTCAAACAAACGCACACTTCCAAATTTCTTGCTTTATGAAGATAATACTAATGCACCATTATAATTTTGCTTCTTCTCAGCTGCTCCGAATTTTTAAATAGCTGATATTTCCAAGTTGTGCTGTTCTTTCCAGTAATTGTATAGTATATGTTCAGACAAGTGAGAGATCAATTAAAACGTCTATCAGACAAGCAACACTCGAATAGAAGGATTGGGGTGAGCCTAATTTTGCGCCAATTAGTTTGTTTCGAAATAAGGGAAAGCCGACTAGCCCAAGAAATTATTTTTTGTTGAATGTCCGCGTATGAACACATTATGTCCGAAACACATTTCCAAGGTTCAATCGATGTAATATTGTAATATTTCCACCCTTACCAAGATTTACTCGCCTCTTTATCAGTAGCGGCCTTAGCAAACGATCATTTTGGCCCGGCATCCTTGATTTACGCGCGGAGCATCGTGTGCGTAAAGATGTTATAATGCATGCATTTGCTGTAATAGTTTCATATCATCCATTCTCAAACTACCTATAACCTTAAAGTAACACGTCAGGCTTTAAAGTAAAGCCAGGCGAATTTCAAAACTAAACAAAATAAGTCATCCAGTTTCCTTCATACCATCTCCTTTTTAGCCCTTAGACTTGTGTGCAATTTAATTTTACATATTTTTTCTTAATGAATATTGTAAACTATCCTGTGTATTTTATAATTTAAAATAAATTAAGACCACAAGTAATACGTACTTTTCAATTTTATTTATACTTATTTTGTGTCCTAATTTTAACTTTTCTATTTAGGTGTACATTGGGATGTCAACTTTATTTTTGCTGTCTCAAGTAATAAACATGGTGTTTTGCGAATTATGATGCAGACTGTGAGCTGAAAAAAATTTATTAAATGTTAATACATGAATTGAGTGTTTCTTTTCCAGTATATCTTACGTTTATATTGGAAAAGCTTAAAATCTGTCTGATAATTGTTTTGTCTCAATCATGTCACTGCCTTGTTGAATTGTTCCATGGACTATACTTTAGTTCTTTATTTATGCTGGTCGAGAAATCAAGTGACAAAATTATACTTCTACTCTCTTTTTGTACTGTTACATTTATATATTCACTACAATCCATTAGTTTGAGAATAAAAATCAACTACAATACATTTTATCAGTTTCAACAATATAATTGTATTATTAATTCTTATTTATAAAACTACATCAGTAGTACGCCTTTGCTTTTCTTCTTTACAACTTACATCTGATTTATATACATGTTCAGGTTTGTATTTCTGGACAATAAAAGGTTCATTAAAATATAATGTATGCGCCCTAGTCTTCAATTTATTATCAGTACGTACATGTGTGACCTCAGCATTAAGATGCAGGCTAAACAGCATGTCTCATGGTACATGTAACCATTAAAGTATTTGTGATAAGTTTGATGAATGTAATTACTTTAAGGAAGTTGTGCAATTGATTGTTGTACATCATTGGAAAATTCAGCAATGACAAAATTATGCAGTAGCTTAAAATCTCTATGAGACGTTTTCCACAATTAACTCCCATTTTGCAAGAGTGTGAGTGTTAAGTTCGAGTCCTAAGTTTCTAATCAGTAAAGGATGAATGAAACATTGACCAGATGCGTTATGTCATTTAATTATATGTCATATGTTATTGACACCTTCCAGTTGCAGCTAAGCCACAGTGAAACCACTGTGGACTAGGTCATCTAAATATTATTAAAAATGGTCCCGAGTAAACACAAAAGGGTTAATCGAAGAATTAAATGAAATGTAGATGTTATGTTTTATCTTCATGATCAGTACAAACATACATGTTCCTTTAGTGGTGTAGACGGACAGTAAAGGACAGAATTTCGATTATTTCTTTAGTTAAATGCAGGGACTATCCCAAACATTTCTCTAGGACGTGAGATGTTCACAAACAAAATTACACACAGCCCTGTGGCCAAGTTAATATCATTAAATTCGGATACATGGAATATAAGTATCCGGAATTTGTCATACAAGCACGTGCTTGAAATTTACACAAGGACTGACTTTTCACTGACTATAACACGACAAACAATGTGCTTACTACGAAAAACAAAACTTAAATAAAAGATCAAAATAGGAACTATATTAGAGTTAACTCTCCAAGTCGCGATAATCAGTGGTGGGGTGGGCGGGAAGTAGTAATCATTTGTGTGATTTACTATAACTGATGCACACAGAATAAATGTCCAACAACATTTCATACATTTTTATTCTGATCTCTTTTGGATTGATTGGTACAAATTTTATTGACTTTGATATAACCCCTATTCTGTACTACGTTCTTCATCAAAATGGCGTATTACACTTTTTGTTCTCAAGAAAAATAGACGTGGCTATGATGCTATCAACATGACTATTAAATATTGTGAGCCCTTGATTTGATTGTGAGTCAGCGTTTGAATTTCAAGTGATTTAGCATTGTTTATGTAATATTTCTAAATAATTACGATAACAGGGAAAGAACGAATATATTTATGCTTTGTAATTTGTTTTCATCCTGCATTTGTGCCTTTATTGCCTTATTTGCAATACCATTTACCATTTCGTGTATTAATATAGGCAGGGTCTGGAAAAAAAACGGATGTGGATTAATGTAACTCTCTCTCTCTCTCTCTCTCTCTCTCTCTGCAAACATACCATCGAGTAGGCGCCTGATTCTTCATTACCTGTATATATGTTTTGGAGGACTGACCCTTATTTAGATCCAT
Organism: Megalonaias nervosa; assembly: GCA_016617855.1. Classification (NCBI taxonomy): domain Eukaryota; kingdom Metazoa; phylum Mollusca; class Bivalvia; order Unionida; family Unionidae; genus Megalonaias; species Megalonaias nervosa. Next base: position 74,615 of record JAECUM010014075.1, on the reverse strand, counting down.
ACAGGCATCATCGTGTGGTCTAAAACCCTGTCCTTCAATCAGTATGTTTATAGGTGGAATATTTATATATCGAATGACCCATTTATCACCGCTTCTTGATTGACGCCTCTCTTTCTTCGTTGTAGTAGCTGAAGACAATCTAGCGACAACTGCTCGATATAAACTGGCAGATAATTTTTCAAGCATGCTGATTCCTTTATGCGTATGAATGTATGCGTGCGGAATGAAAAGTCTGTTGTTAAGAAATAAAGGAGGATTTACTGAGCTATGTAATTCTCATTCTCTTTCACTGTGGAGGTGAACAGACCACTGGTTAAGTTCCTAGTTTAATATTACATGCTTGATATTTTGATAGACAGGCCTTGAGCTCCATTCATGCAGTTCTAAGAAGATTTGTAAATAATTAAAATGACAGTGAGAGAATGAACATATTAATCTTGTGTAATTTTTGTTATTTCATATTGCATTTGTTTACTCAGCCAATATTATAATTTTTGTAGTTGAGTTAAGAAGCAGTGGACACCGGAACACTGATTCGTATGACCAAGGTAGGCCACTGGTTAAGTTCTTGATTTCATATTACATGCTCAATTGTTTCAATAGTTCGTCTTGTGTTCCCACCAAAGAGATTTCTAATATTTCTAAATAATTATGATAACAGCGACAGAATGAACATATCAATTATGTGCAACTTTTGCAATTGTTTTCCTGCTGCATTTGTGCTAAGGCATCGTTCTTATTACTTGTAGACGTATTCACGAGCAGTTGTTGTTCCATGGACATCAAGACTGTACAACTAGGCCAAGGTATGTATGTATGTATGTATGTATGTATGTATGTATATATGGATGTATGTATGTGTATGTATGTATGTCCGTACGTATGTATGTATGTATGTATGGATGGATGGATGGATATATGTATGTACGTATGTATGTATGAATGTATGTACATATGTGTATGTATGTATGTATGTATGTATGTATGTATTTATGTATGTATGTATGTATGTATGTATGTATGTATCTATGTATGTATGTATGTATGTATGTATGTATATGTATGCATGTATGCATGTATGCATGTATGTATGTATGTGTATATATGTATGTATATATGTGTGTATGTGTGCATGTATGTACGCATGTATGTATGTACGTATGTATGTATGTGTGTATGTATGACCCAAACTCCATCCTCAAAAAAGACCGCTTCAAATGCTATCAAGCTGAGGCTCAGAGAGAAATCCGCAAGATGCATGACCAGTGGTGGGAAAGGAAAGCTAATGAAGTGCAACGCTATGCCGACACTAACAACTCCAAAGAGTTCTACAGTGCCATCAAGTCAGTCTTCGGCCCTTCAAAGTCTGGTTCTGCCCCCTTGCTTGCTGCAGATGGCAGTACACTAATAAAGGACAAGGCTGGCGTTAAGGACAGATGGAAAGAGCACTTTAGCCAGCTCCTAAACCTGCCCTCATCGGTTAGCCATTTTGCTCTTGAACAAATACCCCAACAGCCAACGCATGACCAAATGAATGTTCCGGCAACGATAGAGGAGTTGAGGACGGCCATTAAACAAATGAACTGTGGCAGGGCACCTGGTAAGGATGGCATCCCAGCGGAGGTGTACAAGGCTCTCAGTGAACAGACTCTAGAGGCATTCCACGATGTGCTAACCAGCATCTGGACGGAAGAGGAGATGCCAGACGACCTCCGCGACGCATCAATTGTAACCATCTATAAGAATAAAGGCACACGTGCGGACTGCAATAACTATAGAGGCATCTCCCTACTCTCCATAGCTGGCAAAATACTTGCTCGCCTCATTCTCAACAGACTTATCGCATCAGTGTCAGAAGATAACCTACCTGAGTCTCAATGTGGTTTTCGCCCAGACCGTAGCACTGCTGACATGATCTTCGCAGTAAGACAAGTCCAAGAGAAATGCCTTGAGCAGAACATGAATCTGTATGCCGTCTTCGTGGACCTGACGAAGGCATTCGACACAGTCAACAGAGACGCACTGTGGGTAATACTCAAGAAGCTTGGTTGTCCTCAGAAGTTTACCAACCTCATCCGGCTTTTCCATGATGACATGACTGGAGAGATTCTCTCAGACAGTGAACCCTCTGAGAAATTTCCCATATCTAATGGTGTCAAACAGGGCTGTGTACTCGCTCCGGTGCTCTTCAACCTCTTCTTCACGCAGGTACTGCTCCACGCCATCCATGACCTTGACCTTGGTATCTACATTAGATATCGCCTGGATGGATCAGTGTTTGATCTCAGACGCCTAGCTGCTAAAACCAAGACGCTTGAAAGACTCATCACTGAAGCACTCTTTGCAGATGACTGTGCCCTCATGGCCCATGAAGAGATTCACCTACAGACAATTGTGGACAAGTTCTCTGAAGCCTCCAATCTGTTCGGACTCACAATTAGCCTAGGAAAGACAGAAGTCCTCTTCCAGCCTGCCCCAAACACTGTCCCTTCACAACCCTGCATCACCATCGGCGACACGCAGCTGAAGAATGTGGACAGCTTTAAATACCTAGGCAGCACAATATCCAGTGATGGCTCCCTGGACAAAGAGATCACTGCGAGGATCCAAAAGGCCAGCCAAGCACTCGGACGACTTCAAACCAAGGTCTTGCAGCACAAGGATATACACTTGTCAACAAAGTTGAAGGTGTACAATGCAGTTGTCCTGACGTCTCTCTTGTATGGCTGTGAAACGTGGACTGTATACCGAAGGCACATCAGTCGGTTGGAACAATTCCACCAGCGCTCCCTGAGAGGCATCATGAGGATCAAGTGGCATGACCGAATCCCCAACCAGGAAGTCCTTGATAGAGCGAACACAACAAGCATCGAAGCCAAACTGATCCAGGCCCAGCTTCGTTGGACCGGCCATGTCATCCGCATGGATCAAAACAGAATCCCAAAACAACTGTTCTTTGGCGAGCTAGTCCAAGGCAACCGAAACCAAGGCCGCCCTCACAAGAGGTACAAAGACAACCTCAAGATGCACATCAAATGGGCAGACCTTCAACCGCATCAGCTCGAGCTCGCTGCCTCAGACAGAAGTCACTGGCGAGTCCTGACCAGAAAAGCCAGTTCCACCTTCGAGGCTGACCGCCGCCAGCGTCTTGCTGCAGCCCGTGAGAGACATCACAAAGCTGCGTCTCAGCCACCCCCAAGTACCGGTGTCCCATGCCCCACCTGCAACCGCCTGTGTTCATCGGAATTTGGAGTCCGGAGCCACATACGTGTCCATCGTTGATGAGACTGCACAACATGTCTTCCTCGGCCCCCGAGAGACTACCAATTGATTGATTGATAAAAAATATGAACACTGCACATACTATATGTAAAGTGTACCGTCTATGTGATAAGAATGTATAACTGATACATAATTTTAATTTGAATTATTTGAAAGCTAATGTAATGTGCTAAACCTAATATATGTATAATACAAGATAAATAAGGGAAAGTCTTCAGTTATGATTGATATCTGACATGATTTAGTGTAGTGGACAAGATGAAGTGAATAATTATTTGAACAGTGGTATAAAAGACAATGAAAGTTATTGAATTTACATGAATAACTTGAACATTCTCTCTGTCTCTCACATGTATACATGTATATATACAGGACTAGTTTCACTTCTGACTAAAATCAGCCCTATGTCAAGCTTTAAAGACATTTTCCAGATGTATGTACACCATGTGTAATTTATACACGTTTTGTTTAGACACTTTGTATTTAATGCAAATAATAAGGAGTTCACACAGTGCAGGAAATAGCATTTATAAACGTTCCATGCAAATGAGTAGTGTTTTGTTTGCATAATGCAGTGTTTATTTAGACATGCAGGAGGAAGAACTTCAAATTCTCTTTTCCATTTATATTAACGAAAACTTCTATTTTTCTTATTTAGTTAAATTATTTTAAAAGTGTCATCAATATTGTGAACATTTTCTAATTCATATAAGTCTTTTTGCATCAGGTAATGACAGTTCTCAATTGTTTCAAGTGCTAGGATTTATTTTATTGGTAAAATTATTGAATTTATGCCAAAGATTAATTTTACGAATGTAGTTAGTTTTGCTATATTTAGAATACATAAAGATAACAATGCTGTTATTACAGAAAAAATAACAGCAATCTGCAATGTTTCTTTCCTTCATATCAGAACTGGTCACAAAAAATACCTTAATTCATCTTCATTATTAATGTTATTAAAAGCTTTCTGCATTATCAAAAATTTGGGTGAATACTAATATGTACAGACAATTACATAGTTCTGTGTTTGTGAGTTCGTGTGTGCATGTGTGTGAGAGAAAGAGGTCAACAGTTTCTTTGGTGTAATTTTAAAAAAAATCCCTTGCTGATTTGAAGTCACAGCCCCTTACTGTGACTCTAAGGGCATGATAAGGTGACAGACTCTTTTATGGACATAAATTATAGAAATGGCATATATTTAAAAGAACATAAATTACATGAATGCTTTATGGACATAAAGTATAGGAAAGGCATATATTTAATGCACATAAATTACAGGCAAAGGCATATATTTTATGGACATCAAGTATAGGAAAGACACCACTGCGCTAATGTCAATAAAATAACATTTTCTTAAGAGCGATATATTATCTCCCTTAACAAACACACACACATACGCACAACTGATCTCTGTGCAGCACATACACAAGTACACACTCACACACATACACAAATTTGCTGTTTCATGAAGATAATATTGACAAAATAATTTTGCATCATCTCAGCTGCGATGCATTTCATAAATCATGTTCATGACTAGTTGTTATTTCCTGTTTGTGCTATATGTGGATGTTGGACCCCTGTAGAATGCAATCAATACCAAAATATGAATCTGTGGTCATAAAGTAACTGAAATAAGCAAAACCAAGGAGTTTAGTAAAATTCAACAAACAATTTAATTCTCTCTGTTACAAAAGTGATAGCTAAATAGGAATTTACAGTATTGTAAATTAAATCCCAAATAATCTTAAATGTTCTTTTGCAAGTCGAAAGTATGCAATGTTTGGAATTAATTCTAATAATCATAAATGTGCTGAGGTACCAACAGTCTTGATGTATCACAACGAAGTAATCCAGAATGACTTCTCAAATGTTAATGAGTATTATGTAATTCCAACAAATAATTTAAATAAATGATTCAACTCAAATAATATCTGAACATAATTAAAAGTGATTCCACAGAATGATATTAAAATAGGAATAAATAACTGCCCACCCTGTCCCTTATATACAGGCTGCCACCTAGCCAATGACACAATAAAATGCCCAGTATGTGTGTGATTTCCCATCAAATTTGTAAACAAGTTCTCTTGCAGAAAATAGCATACTAGTAGTCAAGGTCAGGCCTTGAACTTAAATTCAAGCAAACATCATGACAAAAACCAGGTAGACAATATAATTTCCATTGGAAAAAAAACAAAGTCCTGAACTCAAGTCCAAGTAAACATACTTGTATGTGTGTGTTTTAGGGGATTTCAGATGTAGCTTTAACAATCATATTGCTACAATGTCTGCAGCGTGGCAGTTTATAGTCTAGCACCAGGACATCATGTGGCAGACATGCGACATCATCTCCAACACAGTCACATTATCCTGACTCTAGGCTGACCAGTCTTAGCACTAACCTCTTAATGCCGAGTGCCAGGCGAGGCAGCTGTCAGTATTGTTTTTATAATGCTTAGGTATGACCCAGCCAAGGTTTGAACTCCACAACCTCCTGCATCTGAGGTGGACACTCTAACCACTTAGGCCACTGGAGGGGTCCAGTAAACATACTTAAAAAAGACACAAGCCAAGTAGGCCAAAACTCCTACACTCAATTATGGACAAAGTTCAAGCACACAATATATATTAAATATATGTATAAAATTCTCCTTTTAAATGTCTAGAGTTTTCTCATTTAATTTCCTTCTGATTAGTGGTCTGTTACAGATTAAACTACTAAGAATTTATTGAAATCGATTGATTTAGTGGCAATGAAGACTATAGCTGTAATTCGGTCAATCAAGCTTTAAGAATGGACAAAAGACTGTACTAACCTCATTGTTTATTATTCTCAAGTAAACCACTGGCTTCAAAATGACCTAAGATTTCATTCTGCTAACAACTGTGCAGTAATTTCAAAGAAAATATCCACGCTAGAGTTACAGTATGTGTTGGCATTGTTATTTCAAATATAATGTATCTGTACCATATCAATTTTTAGACTGAATAACAGCATGTTATAATTCAACTATAATTTAACATCACAGCGAACTACAAGTAATAATTTACTGCAGTAATTGAAAGTAAATTCATATTTATATGTTCATAATTGTGATGATTGATGTGACGAATGGTATCATTCCATGTTTTCTTTTCACTTGCATTTTTGGAGGTCAGCACAATTTGCATTTTGGCTCTTTTCTATCACTTTAGCTATTAACTCTTTGTTAAGTGTTTTGGTTTCATTGACAATGTGGAAACGAAATGGCAGCATGGAAGGGAACTCCTCTGAACAAAATAGTAATGCAGGCCAATAATTTCCTTTCTTCTATCAAATTTACTGCTACAAAACTGAACAACTATCATACAGTTAAGAACACAAAAACAAAACTTGTCGCAAACTCACTCTTTACAGACATTTATTCCGAACTGAATGACAAATATCAGCACTTAATTCCATCCAGCTGCCAGCATCACTCAAAACATATCCAACAGTCAAAAAATAAAAATTAGAAAAAGGGCATACACATCATTGGACAAAGCAGGGTTACAATAAATATCTAATAGCAAAGGTGATATAAAAAGCGATGCAAAGAGACAAGCAATCCAAACACATTTTCAAGCACAAGCACAGGTGAAAAGTGAAAGATTCTGAGCCAGGCTATAATATGCAAATGTGATCCTTATTACATACAATGTATAGAGCATCCAATATGTTGGAGAAATGAAACAAATTAAATACAAGAATGAATCTCCCATGACATTTTACCAAACCAAAATATAACAAACTGAATCTCAGTGGAGGAACATTTCTCTTGCCCTGGCCCAACCATGAATCACATAACCCTGATTGGAATTTCCAATAACTCAAAATGAAGCATGGAAATAGGAAAACTATTGCATTCACCAACCGCTAATACGAAAGTACTGCGATTAAATCAAGAAAAGTCCAAACTGATGATTTCCTGTCCATAGATAACACTAAATTTTCAAGTTACCTAAATCACAATTTTTGGCCATTCTGTTGCTGTATCAAACAAATGAATCTTGAAATAGACTCTGAATATCATGAGAAGCATCATGATGTAAACAGCAACTAGCTGCTGGACCAGTTAAAAGTGTTGATACAAGAGAGCTTGCTGAGAGACAATCAGTGCTGATTAGTGAATGAGTTAGGGGTACATTCACTTAAAGTCAGAAATTATTCCCTAGCATCTGGATAAAGATCATTGGAACCCTCACCTCCTCCGCATCAGACTTGGGATGTGCATCACCAAGGTCCAACGAAAGCACATGGATGGTGCTGTACATTCAAATCAATACAAATCACAGGACCAAAGTGAAGTACAAGTTAGAAAAGAACATCTAGGTCTTGGGGAGTACTATAAAAAAATTAGGAAAGCAGATTCGGGTGGACCAGGTTAGACCAGAAGGTGATGACGGCAAATTACGTCACCTGATTGCCAACCCTACATTTCAGATGCTGAATATCTTTAGCAGCAACCTTATTGCTATTCATTTAACGAAAGCCAGCATTAAGATCAACCATCCAATCTAAAGGGGGATGATGCTCTTATACCTGAGCAAATCACCTGATGCATAATTTTTATCATAATAAGGAGAAAGCATGCCAATGTGGAAAGGCGAGCTGGCTACACAAGAACAACAACAGCATGCTCATGAAAATAAAAACAAACAATCTGCATTGTGACATGGGAAAAAGCCCACCTGCATGACTTGATCACAGGAAGTTTAATATGCATGTATGCTTTATGGCACCTCAAAACAAAAGTAGATATGTAGTGCCAACAAAAAGTTAAAAATTGCACACATTTAGGAAGATATACCCTTGCCAGAAATGTTAAAATAGGTACAAGATAATACATAAAATGTATAGATGTTTAAGTCTGTAAAATTTAAATAGAAAACCAGATAAAGGTAACACTTGCAAAATCCTTAAAACTTGATTAAAATGTGTTGTATAAATTACAATCCGTTAAAAAGTCCAAGAATTTGGTATGTCCTCTAGTAGTTTTTTCAAACAGTCAGCATAAAAAATACTGCTGTCAGAGGGTGGAAATCAACACACTCAACAAGAATGTGTTCAACTGTCAGTGCACACTGGCGGAGTATACACTCTGGTCAAGGTTCAATTGTCAGGACATACACACTGGTCAGGAATATGTGTCCAATACACGAATGGCAAAATACCATGTCATGTTTCTGATTTGTTCTACACAAGGGCTAGCCACTCAATAATATTAGATTTGATCTTCATAACTTTGTGGAGTTTTCATTCTACATATTTTGACAAGTATGACAAACATGCTGATTTATTTAAAATCATTATAAAGATGAACCAACTTTGAGATTGTGGCGCCTTATGGCCTCCACCTGAAGATGTACAACACGAGTGTGGACAAGTTAGAAGGACAAAAGACTCATCAAGGGAGTCATGATAAATGACCTGAAATATGACCTGTACTTAGAGGCTCTTATGCAAGCATATAACCTCTACCACATCGCTCGAGAGCAGTATGCCTCAACAGAGGAGTAACTGTAACAATTACAAAAAAATGAATAGTGTCCAATTTCTCACTAGAACGGATCTCTTCACACTCTGTTTCAAAATAATGAGATTATTCCCCCTGCATCTAACTGTATATGTACGAATATGTTCTGCATAGCTTTGTGTGGTCTCCACTCTTCCACGATTTCCAAACACTGCCTACAGACATCATGTACATCTTCTATAAAAATATACAAGATTCTAAACACCAAGTTCCCTAGTTCATAACCCAAATGTACAATTCAAGATAAGATAATTGGCTTACTTTTAAATACTGCACAAGCAATTTCAAACTGTCTGCAAAAGGTCTACCATATGCAGTGACTGTTTATTCATGATAAACTCTGTCTCAAAATACTTGGATCAATACCGACATATCTAACTGCTAGTTCCAGATTCCTGAATGTAGCCTGCATAGCTTTCGTATGTTTCCACTCATTCATGATTTCAAAGCATTGTCTTGACACATCATTCGGCCAGCCTATACGAATTTGCTCAATTCTAGATACAGGCACTCCCAGTTCAACCCCCAGATGCACATATTCTTTCCCAATCCCCTTACAGAGTTGATTCAGATGTCTTTCTTCTGGTTGCATGTCTAGCATTCTTGGTGGAAGACAAGACACACTCTCCCCTGTAAGAAGATGATCAAATGTTTCCTATATTCTTAATTACCTTTCTTCCATATTTCCATATTTCCTTATAAAACTTGTTTTAAAACATTTGCAAGTTTATTATTGATTCTGTATTACAAGCTTACTGTAAATCAATGCTCAGAGTATCAACATTGCATTAAATTTGTTTATTGTCTACTGTCTGATGCAATTTAAATAAACAATAAAATAATAAGCAAGACATTTTCTTAAAACTGAACCAACCATGCTTGATTTTGTAAGTTCCAAGTATGCAAGCAGGCTCTCAACAGATATTTGATAAGTTGTGAAGAAACTTCGAAATATATACTAACCATCTGATCTTGAAAAATGAGTCATAATAAATTACTTTTTGTCTGTATGAACTACAGTTCCAGATATGCATGACACAATAGTTTCAAAAAGTAATGGTAAATTAATGTCCATGATCCCATCTCCTATTTTCATATACTTTTATGCTCTGACATTCTGCCTATAAAACGATCTCTAGCAAATCTTTATTACATGGAAGATAACTGACTTTTCATATGTACATATTATACTCTGAGTTTAATACCACCATGTGGAAGCTAAGTAATTATTCTTTAGATGAAACAGACTTAACGGCTTGGTTTAATAACATCAGATAGAAGCTAACACCTGATTCTTCAATTGCAACTAATTTACAGATGGATTTAATACTTCTAGATGGAAGCTGCTAACTACTACCTGCTAAGTTCTTTACTATTGGGTTTAATACCGTTGTATATAAGCTAAATGTCCATCTGTTCTTTGACTTTTACATTTATATATAACAGTATTTCATGATGTTGTTAGTAAAATATTACGTTAAACGGTCTGTACATATAAATTTGAACTAATTATCCACCGTTTAAATAAAGGATTATTATTATTATTATTATACTAAAGGTTGTAGTCGCTATCAAAATAATCCACTACAAGGCATGTCATACAACAATCTACAATTTGTACCTTTCTTTGATCAATTCATCAAAATAACTTAACAAATCTTTCATCAATGGTTTTGATGAGAACATACGTTTCAATGAATTAATCATTCATTTTTCAAAATATGTTTGCACACATTTTGAAACTTAAAGTGAACTTATTATTGACATTTGATTTTACCTCTTCCTGACACACATACCTGCTGAGGTGATTGTTGTAAGAATATCAATATCAATGTGAGCACTTCTGAATGCTGTCTCCAGGTTTCTAAACGTGGCTTTGTCCCTGCTTTCCTGCCTCCATTTAGCCAAGATCATAAGACACTGTGTGGCTGTATGGAGATGGTCTAGCCTTATTTGCTCGATGTTGGCACTAGAAAGTCCCAGATGTAGACCAAGGACAAAAAACTCCTTTCCAATTTTCATTGACAATCGGCCTAAATCACGTTCAGATGGTTTCCCGTCAAGTATATCAGTGAACAGAGAAAAGGCTGAAATAAACAATGGGAAAACAAAAGGTCTACATGGGCTTCATGTAACTTACCTGTGTAGCTGACATTTGCGTGCTTGTGAAATGCAAATTCACACGTGCATATATATATATATAGAGAGAGAGAGAGAGACACACACACACACACACACACACACACGTAACATTTTTTCCATAAGCACTGGATCAAATATGGTTATTCTGGGCAGGAGTATAACAGATATGAAAGAAAAACTGACAAACAGAAGTTCCAAACTGGTGTGAAACCAGCTCAAGGGCACAAAGCCACAAAAAGATGATTACAGACAAAAAAACCAAGAACAAAGCACAAAAAAATGTAATTTTGCTATATAGAATCTATATATTTACTGTATATATATATATATATATATATATATATATATATATATATATATATATATATATATATATACACTTAGCCTAATGATATAATGAAACAATAAAATGAGCATGGTTTTAGGGGTGAACATTTTCTTGTCAGATGCACTCTGATAAATTGCCCATAAGGCAGAAATAGCTAGGATAAATAACTACAGTTAATGATGCAAGAAAGTACACTTGTCAAATTGCATTTTTTTTTTTCTTCAAAAATCCAAGATCTATATGTTTTTTGAGCTGGCGATTTCCTTTAGCTTGTATATTCTGATGTGGAATTACCTAACGAGTTGATACTAATTGACAGCTTAAAATAAAAGTAAAAATAATTAAATTTATGTAAGATTTTTTATATATATCTGACGTTTTTACATAAAAAATGGTATTTAATACCATGGGTCCAAGAATTCAAATTATTTGCAGGAAAATGCAATAATGGTTACACATTCATGGAAAATGTCCATTCAGAATATTCCTATGTCAGCCATTTGGGAGTTTAAATGCTTGTAGTCAGCTTCTTTGCTGTTTGCATGGTCGTGTTTGGAAGCATGCTGCTTTCCATTTAGCAAGCACTAATAAATACACCTACCGGTATAAACAGATCGATAGAAACAGACAAAATATTCAATGAAAAAAGGGTTTTATTTCTGTAAAAAAATTTTAAAAAACATAATACAATGCATGCCTAAAACTGACTAAGGCAATCATGGGACACTATTAGAATTATATTCAGACCACTACTAGGAAAATGAAAATCCACACTTGCTTACCAATGTCCCCTCCATCTTGTCCCTGTGTCTTCTGAAATGTAGAAAGTTAATCACACAAGGAAAAATTCAAATGGTGTAATATCTTGATGCTTATATTTACAAATTTCTGCTCTTCAAAATATATAATTAATTAAAGTAATTCATGTAAATTTGTGCACTCTTTTTTTACACAGCTATTCATGCAAAATCACAACTTTGTTGTTTTATATTCCTTTTCATACGAAATATGTTTTAAGATTCAAAATTTGAAATATATGCAAATATATACCGTTATTCCAAACAACAACAGCAATCAAGATAATGATCACTTTATGTTTTACATTTTATATTATTTCATCAATGTCATTTTTTGCCTTCATAGTAATACAAATCTGAATGAAATACTGATCATAACAAAATGCATCTAATCTGAACCTTCAAATAAAGCCAAGTTGGAAGAAATACTGATCATTATAGAATGCCTCTAATACATACCAGTACCCTTCACAGTGAACCAAGTCTGGATGGCACTAATAGAATGCTGCTATTAAATAACAACACCCCTCGCTGAGAGCCAAGTCTGGACACCACTAGTAGAATGCAGCTAATAAATTCCAGCACTCCTCGCCAAGAGACAAGTTTGGAAGCCACTAACAGAATGCCACTAATAATTACCAGCATCCCTCACTGAGAGCCAAGTCTGGAAGCCACTAATAGAACACCACTAATAAATACCACCACCCTTCAACTGAGAGCCAAGTCTGGATGCCACTAATAGAATGCCACTAATAAATGCTAGCATCCTTCGCCGAGAGCCAAGATGGACACCAATGATAGATTGCCGCTAATAAATACCGGCATCCCTCATTGAGAGCCAAGTCTGGACACCACTAATAGAATGCCACTAATAAATACAGCACCCCTCGCTTACAACCAAGTCTGGACACCACTAATAGAATGCCACTAATAAATACAGCACCCATCACTTACAACTAAGCCTAGACACCACTAATAGAATGACTCTACTACTATATATACCAGCATCCCTCGCACACAGCCAAGTCTGGATGTCCTTAATAGAATCAGGGGTGGAAACAGCCCCTCCCCCCACATGAAACTTTTCCATGCACCTCCAAGGCAAATGTAAAGTGTAGAATTTCACAAGTAACCGAAAAGATGCACAGCACTTTCAAAATCATCAAAACTTGAAAGGAAAGATTAACTATTATTATCATTTAATAACTTGAATACTCTTTCATTTTGACAAGTAGCTTGTAAAGAACTGTTGATAACCCTTCTTTCACCTTGTATGAAAATGTTTTCTAAACGGCCTGGGGCGCCTGATGTGAGGTAAAAAAAAAAGTGTCTCCGATTGCACTGTTCTTTAAAATTAGGGTAGGTAGTTTTTTAAACATTATATAACAATGATTAGTATATAAAATGTACTAAGCACTTCAAACACTGGGCTAACCAGCTCATTTAGATGCACATATTAATTGGGGTGGGGTTGGATTTGTTTTTTTTTAAATTTTCCCGGGGTGAAAAGGGTGCTAGGGTTGGCAATGAAACTTGAGATGGTCGGCTGACCAGAAACATTTTCTTTTGGCCTGAGGCGGTCACTGCTATTTTCAAAGATGAAAGTGACTGATACACCACATATTTAAACCTGATCTTTCCTGTCTGTGCATTTTTGTTTCAGCATGGTTATGGAGCACTTTTTTGCCAGCTGATCCAGAATTAATTTTGTCTTTGCAGCTCATGCACCAGGCAAGTCCTGGTTCCTCCAATTTTAGAATATATTCTGAAAATAACTCCTTATTGTGATCTTTTCTTCTAGCCAGCTCCATCTGAATGGATTTTTTTACTGACTGGTCAAAGTTATTTATAACCATACATTTTCCTCTTTCAACAAATTTCAATTCCGTAGAAACCACGAAAAGATCTGAGTGTGCGAGACATTAATCAAAACATCATAATTATTAATTGAAACAATTAACAATCCCGCCTGCACAAGTAACTTCCAGTATACAGTGTCTTGGTGCTTTGTCACCTTTTTTCCTACTTGAATTACATCCAGGAGCAAATATTCCAATTAAAAAAAAGAAAGAAAAAAAAACGGAAAAAAAGTCCGCCAGAAATTTTACCCTAAGAAAGAAAAATTGGTCTGCATTAGGAAACATTTCTGTAGAATGTTGCTAAGACATATCAGAACCCTTCGCAGAAAGCAAAGTGTTACAAAAAACTGATCATAATATAATGCAGCTGCTGCACATCAGCACCTTCTGCCAAGAGTCAAGTTGGCATGATATATATATATATATATATATATATATATATATATATATATATATATATATATATATATATATAGATGCACTCTTTACAAAGAAACAATGTTCGTGAACTATGGATGAAATATGGATTGTAACAGAATCCCGCAAGATCCCTGCACAGCGAGCCAAGTCTGAATGCTGCTAATACACATCAGATCCCTTCACATGGAGCCAAGTCTGAATGCTGCTAATACACATCAGAACCATTTCACAGGGAGCCAAGTCAGAATGCTGCTAATACACATCAGAACCTTCACAGGGAGCCAAGTCTGAATGCTGCTAATACACATCAGAACCATTTCACAGGGAGCCAAGTCTGAATGCTGCTAATACACATCAGAACCCTTTACAGGGAGCCAAGTCTGAATGTTGCTAATACACATCAGAACCATTTCACAGGGAGCCAAGTCTGAATGCTTCTAGTACATATCAGAACCCTTCAAACAAATACCAAGTCTGCAGGAAATACAGATTGTAATAGAATGCCACTTATGTATATTAGCACCCTTCATAAGCCGTCAAGTTTTGGATGCTTCTAATACAGATCAGAATCCAGCATAGACATCCATTTTTGGATATTGCTAATGCAATGCTTCCAAACAGAATCTCTACACAGAAAGCCATATTTGGATGTAATATTGATCACAGTACGTATCAACACCCATCACTGACAGCTTTGTGCATGTTCTGTTCTCTATATGGCTTATGGTACGGGCCATTGGAGGTTTCAAGCTCTGTCCAACTCACTGTGCTTATGCCAACCAATGTCGAATTTGGTGCAAAATACAGGCTGCTGATGCTGGAGGCATTTCATACTGTACTTGTCACTCACCCACTTCACATGAAGAAATATTGAAGTCACATACATTTTTACAAAGAAAATCTATGAACTTCAATGTAATTTTGCCAAGAATGTTCTGGACTTATATTTGTCATGTTGGATATAGGCAGTTACTAAAGTACATAACAGTGTTGCTAATGCAAAAAGTTAAGGGAACAACAGAAGGATGGAATAAATACATTTGGATAAAACAGGATCAATGGAAGAAACTGCTAATAAAATGCCTCTGAACAGAACCTCTGTGCAAAGAATGAAGGAAACAAAGGAACATACAAATGTACTCAATAGAAAATGATGAAAAAGACACAGGCCGGCAGTTGTTGTGTTTAATGTAACGGTACTCATTGTGATAGTTGCATTGGCTGACAGTTAATTTTTTCTACATTATTTGTGTATACTGGTAGATTTTTTTATTTATTCTTACTGGTACATGTTGAGTACTTAACCATTCTATACAATTATGAAATTTTTATCTGAATAAAATATACATTATTCTCAGAGGATTATTCAATGTCAACTAGATGCCACATAGTCCTATTGTAAGGTCTAGACCTGATATGAAACATTTCTTTTTCTTCACCATTTTGTTTAATTTGTAGTTTTATTATTATTCATTTCCCTTTATTTCCAAATACTGGATAACAAATGAAGGTAGACCATAATCATTTAGTGTTGGTGATCTTGCTGAGGTTGATGCATACTTGCACTGCACCTGATAATTGGTAAATGTTAACCTTGTGTCACTGATTTTGCTGATGTTTAAGTATACTTGTGTTGCACTGTACTGGATAACGGGCGATGATAAACCACCAGTATCAAGTTTCACGGATCTTGCTGAGGTTAAAGTATACTTCCTTTGTGCTGCATAATTGGGGAAGCTGTCGACTTTCATTACATGTAATCTAACTGCCAAAATCAGAGTATTACTGGCATGGTTTCCATACTACAACACCTGAAGAATTCAGTTTAAACCAATTTAAAGGCATTCAAGTATCAAAGTAAACTTTCAGTGGTCCATGAAGCAAGATGAAGAAGACCTTTGAAAGATCGTTCATTTTGGCAATGGTGTGAATCAGCATACATTTTACCATACTCTTAATACCATGACACTTTCTGTCACATTCTGTCAAATTTTACTGAGCACATTCTGAGCAGAAGTTGGTTAATGTTTTTAAAGTTCTACTGTTAGTAATAGCGGCAAAACTGCATGGTGTACAAGTCTGAAAACCCTTTTTATCAAGGTGTTTCCTGCAAAGATTGATCAATTTCTGTTGAACAGTTGTAAAGATGCATTCATTTAAATATCTTTCTACCTTTAACAATGGTGGCCACATTCAATCATCACTATTTGAACAAACTAGAATGCGATCTCTTCCAGGAAGCTTTAAATCAGATTTTATTTATTCTGATGTGCAGTTTGGTTTATCTTTAAGAAAATATCACTGACATTTTCCTTTTTTCTTGTAATTATTCTTTAGTAACAGGAGCTATATTTGATGGCAGTTTAGCATCATTTCTATTAAAAATGTCCTCTGCTCTAGGAAGCATTCTGTTAAATTCATTCGAATTCTGCAAAGTGGTTTTGAGAAGTCACTTCAAGGTTTTTCTGTCATTAATGATAGTAACTGTAGTTAATGGTGGATAAGTATTAATTGCAAAAAAACGTGAAAGGCCTTTATATCGGGAAGCTCGGTGCTGAGCTTATTTGATATTGTTCTAGCAGTTTCTGAGAATACTTTTGTATATTTGGTGATTGATGGGATCTATTATATACATTCTGGCTATGTATTGTAATGGAAATCCAAGTTCAGTGCATTTCCCAAGGGCACAAGATGGTAGCTAATTCAGACTTGCCTGGGCAGAAATTAGACTTGCGACCCCTGGATTCCGAGTTCATCACTCCACCAACTGAGCTACAGCAGCCCCAAAGAAGTTGAAAATTGCAAGTTTGATGGATAATGGATGGGTAATTTTAACTTTTTAATACTGTTGACCATTGCTGATGGCAGACTGGTTTCATTTGAGAGATCTGAAAAACCTTTTGCAAGGGTACTTTATGTCAAATATTGAAGAAAGTCATTTAAATTTTTTTCTATTTTTTTCCAACAGTGGCCATTTCTGACATTGGAGTGGTATTAATTATATAAACTTAAAAGGCGTTCATGCCATTTTCTTTGAAACTGATCATAAACCTTAGCTCATGTGATACAAAGATGACAGTATATCTAACTGTATTGTTATGAGTGGCAGAGTCAGAAGTGACAATAATATTTCCACTTCACTTCTGAAATAATGGCAGTTGAACAATCTATTAAAACAGTGTTTACTTTTGTAAAACATGTATGCACATCTGCATGTGAAACTCCCAAAACCTACAAATTGAAAATTCAGTATGGCATCTAAATGTAATCATGCATCTACATGTACATATAAATACAAAGATGCATTCCAAAATTTTGTTTATCTAACTAAGTGGAGTTTGCTGAATTATATTAACAAGGTTTATTTTTTTTCTAAGTAGGTTTATATCACAAAAATGTGCAAAAAAACTAACAAGTACTATGAAGGCTTCAATATATAATCTAGTCTATAAATCTATACATCAGTGTGTATCAAATCATTAGAGTGAAGTGTTTGTTTGGTAAACACAGTACAACAAATGAGTAAAGCTTTAAAAATGGCCTGAAAATTCAATCAGTTCATTTACTTTATGACCATAATTTATGAAAAGGTACATTCAAATTTTAATGACTATGCTGGATAGTTTTTGCACTATCTCACAAAAATGACTTTGGGACCAACTGACTGCAGCTAAACAATATGCTTTTATTCTGCTAATGCAGTGAGGCACAACAACAAAGAATTTTCTTTTTATTAGACTGCTAAAGGTGAAAAACATTTGTTTGATTAGTTGTTGTTATCCTGTGATAATGTCTTTTTTGTTCTCACTTAATCACACACAACATGATATTAGCAAGACCCATCCACATCTCTGCAATGTGCTAAATCAGCCGCAACCATTAATACACAAACAATATTAAATGCACTGCAGTCAGACATAATGCGATTTTAATTTGAATGTTGGTCACTTATACATGAAATGGTACCTGTAACAGTTCTGTCTTATCTGAATTTAATATTAACTGTTATTTATTGAACATTTCCAAATCACTTATAACCCCACAAAAATAAATAAAAGTCATCACTTACCTTATCTTCAACCCAAAACTTGAGCAAGTCCTGTGGCACAACTATGTGACCCTTGTCATGAAAAGTGCAGAACAATTCTTTACTCTCCTGAAGCTTTGATATGGAGAACATACCGTCTAATGAATCTCTCTCAGACTTGGGGCACTGGATGTACCACTCAAATGTCAGGTTCTGGCTCAGACATCCAATGATTTTTAAGAGATTGTCATCTATAAATTTCTTTACATAAATGCACATTTTTGAGTCGGGTGTCTTCTTCTCTAAACTCATTTTTGATACTCTTGCAAAGATGACATGGTCCCTTAAATACAGAGTGAGTTTGTGACAAGGGTCGACATCAAAAACGCAACATCCACAGAATATCATATTTTCTGACCTCCTTTCGGCAATTGGCCAGTGGGCCAAACATGAAGCAAGAAGCCTATGGAAAATGGGAGATGGCAGGAACTTCTCAATGAAGACACAACACAGAACTGATGAATTCTCTATCTCAGGATGAGGTTCAGGGGAGATAATTTCCTTTGGTGTTGTCTGGCGAAGCATGCATGGTGCAAGAAAATAATTCTCCACCTAATATAAAAATAAATATGGCCATAATTAGTAAGATGTAATGTCATTGAAAATCCCAACTGTATGTATATTTTCAGCATGTTTTCTGTTTTCTAATTTCATGATGTTTGTTTTTTGTAATCATAAAATTATATATGTTTGTCTAATCTTGTAAAGCACTTAGAGCTTCGAAAGATTAGGCGCTATACAATGTCCTCATTATTATTATTATTATGTACTGCATATTTCGGTGTCCCTCAATACCCCCATAATGAACCCTGTGCCCAAAGACAGATGGTTACCTGAAGAACAGCATATGTATAAAGTTATGTGACCCTCCCCATCCCCATGGTTTTGATGCAGTAATGGACAGACAGACGGGCAAAAGGTGTTTACCACAATGTATCACGCTAAATCACAGGCTGGGATAATTACGCCAAAGAACACACAATGCTGATTAGCATGAACTGAATAATACTGAACAGTTTTAATTTTTCCCCTAACGTTATGAAGCCGTGAAAGGTCAGAGTGTCAGACTTGCAATCCAACTGTCATAGGTTGAAAACCCACCCAAGCCAGGTGAGATAAAAAAAGTACATTAATACTGGAGCCACTGTATAATAAATCACATGGTATCATTAAAAAACAAATTGTAGGGTACAATGTTCCTAAAACCTGACCGAATCATAAGACATTATTAGTATATCCTGTGATTCATAAATCCAGCCCTCATTACAGTAATCTGGTTAACAAGATGGAAGTCAGATTAGAGTGGTTCCCTTACAAAAGGGACTGCCAGCAAATCTCATAAATTTGTCACTTTCTACTAGTCTAGAATGGATGTGCACATTCTTCCAGAAGCTGTAATTGCTGGGAGTGTGCGTCCGTATTATGATATTGGTAAGTATTATCAACAAAACATATTGACTCAAAAAAAATATCTTCACATACATTATCTGATTATAATGTATATTAAGAAATGAGGAGAAGTTGCATCCCTTTACTCTGTATCTGGTTTCCTAATCAGTGTGAAGTAGCTTTGAATCTTGTGTGACATACAGGCTAGGGTTGGTACCTGGTTTAAGGCATGGAAAGTTGTTGAATCATCCTGCCACAAAGCAGCAGAGAATTAGCTTTCAAACGTTAATAGACCTTAGACAAAGCTGCTGAATAGCATGTGCACATTCATGCCAGTGATATAGGTCCTATCTGGTCAAAATGAATCCTTTGGGATGCAACATCTGAGGTAAAAGCTAGAGCTGATATTCATCACATATCAATTGGAGGCAGTTATATTTTAATGCTGTGGCAACCATATTAACCTCATATACTGATATGTTTAACAAATGCGAAAGTCTCTAGTTACTTCCTTATAATCTGTCGTATCCAGGATGACCAAGGGGAGTGAAAATATTATTATAAAGAGTAATATTTTTTTTAATGTGGGAAGGACATGCAACATTTCCATATTCTAACTGGCCTGGTTAGCTTTAGGTATTACATCAGCGCCCTAAGGACTGATTCTGCATGGATGCAAGGGTGTTCTGTGCAAAGAAAGCAAAGGATATCATAAGTGCAACAAAGCCATGATTTTGGAACTGCTGATAGTTTGGAATTAAGCAGCAAGGCAAGTATTTCACCAAGTTTTCGGGCTGTACTATGAATAACTAGGAAAATGCATTTGTACTAGAGGTCAGACAAAAAAGTGGTATACACTGATTTGAAAGACTGCTAAATTAAACCATACCAAAGGTTATAGAAAAAAGATTCCATTCCAGGCAAAGGTTCCTTTGAATGAAGTTCAAATTTGCAAGAAGGTCAGACTGGTCTTTGTTCTGGCATATATCCTCCCTCCCTGCAGAATATCAAACCATGCATAAGGTTTCTGAATGTTAACACTTTACAGTGATGGGAGCTAACTTCTCTCTAAGTTCAAATGAGAGGGTGAGATGTCTGTGATACAGAGGTTTTTAAGGCAATGTATTTCTTGTGAGATTAAACAAGTTAATTTAAGTTAATCAAGTGTGAAATGCAGGTCAAAGTGACCCTCCCTTCTTGTAAGCATCAAGCAGTGATATTATTATGTATACAGTGTGCATAAATACCCTAAGCTAAACACAGCAAATCTAAACAGGATGGTTCAACTAATGGACAAGACAATGAACAATCTTAAACATCATTAACCCTTTACCTCATGCAAGCGCCTTTGGACGCCTCTACTCCATTCGCATGGAAGCACCTTTGGACGTCTCTACCCGATTCGCATGTAAGCGCCTTTTGACGCCTCTACACCATTTTCATGGAAGCGCCTTTCGACGTCTGCTGTAAACATCAGCCATTTTGAGTGGGTTTTCGTAGTGCCACCTTTGGGGAAAACCCCATATTAGATACTACATTCATTGGTATGAATGACCATTACGTCAGATCACGTGGTCGCTGTTTATGCTCTGGTCGAAATCTGCTATTTAAAGTAACTGGGTTGTATTCTCCACTCTCCAAAATGGAGGTCGTGGATTTCGTTCAGTACTTACTCGAGTTTTCACGATTAGAATCACAACTATGAAAGCTTCAATAACTTAGGTAAAGGCTCTGATAATGATATAGGAAGCCATTAGTTTTTATAAATTATCAAATTCAGCTGATTTAGTGATGTAGATGCAGACAAAGAACTTGTAAATTTCGAGTATGACAAATGGCAGCTACGGTTGGTCACGCGGCTTCACTGACTTGATGGTGAATGAGTTCTCTCAAGATTTTAAAGCACATAAAAAATTCTTCTGTGAAAAATAATTATACAGCTATAAGGATCAGATTTTACTCTTAAATCTTTCCATACATAATATATGTGTACCAAAAATGTAAAATGGTTAAAATTGCTGTTAATTGTAACATACACTTCACTGCTTAACAGGCCTATGTGTATGGAGTAGACTAGGTAACAGGTGTTCTATTTATAGTGCACTGCACTGGGTAACTTTGCTACATGCGTATCGAAGGGCTAAGAAGCCATACACTCAATGAGGTAAAGGGTTAAATGCACTTCAAAATATTGCCTAAGTCCTAGGAAGACGGAATAGTTTAAATGTAGTATGGATGTCCACAATTATATGTTTTTGCATGTGCCGATGTTGACACTTGGGCAGAACAATAGATTTCCTCTAGATCAAAATGGTGAGTTAAAACTGATGATAAAGGATCCTTATGCACCTTATTTACAAGGCTTATTGAAATATAAATCTTCTCTGTTTTTCATGCTGAACTAAAGAATATCTGGTCACTGGTATATCTCGAGGACATGTTTGGATATTCTCTATTTCAACACTTAGATAGCTGACCTGCAATGCACCACCAAACACCTTTCTGAAACTGTCTTGAAAGGTTCAACACTGTCTCTGAGACAAAACTGGAGCCCCTATTTTGATTAACTTTAATAAATGTTTACAAATCTGGCCCAAGTTCACATGTATTATTAATTCACAAAGTACTGAGTATCACACATATAATGGGACCTTATAACAGTAATGCTGCATGATATCAGACTCTATAAACAAACCTTGACCTCCATTTGATCCTCACTGTATGATCTTGGCCTTGTGACAATGTTTAGCTTTTCCATTAGAGGCAAGATATGGTCCTTGTTGTCAAGTAATTCTTTGTGCTCCTCCTTTGTCCAAATGGCATCTAACAAAGAACAGGATGAGATCATAACAATATTTGTGACTAATGAGTTGGAGTTGGATGAAAAATGAAACAAAAGAATATGAGATACCAAAATTGTGTTGTGCAAAGATGCATTCTTAATATATATGAACAAATCTTATACTGATTACCAATTTTAGTTTTTAAAATTCTTGTGCACAGACAGGGCCATGACTGTCAAAAATGCATAGAATAGCAATTGCAAAATTCACTTTGTAAAGATGTGTATTCACACAACATTTGAGCATCTGATCTTTTATTAATAGCTCTTCTGCATAAAGTATTGGAAATGGGACCATACTAGTTCCATCAATTTGAAAACTTTATATTTCTTGATCTATCAACTTGCAGATTTGGAATTTAACTTTTTCATTGTACAGAATTGGTTTCATATTTTACACACAGCCGTAATAATTATCGTAAGTGTCTAATCTCTGTTCAGTGATATTAGTTCAGTAGCTAGATATTACAAAAGCTTTTGACAATCTTCTGGCCAGTATGATTTTTTCTTTTCATTTTTTGGGAGGAAAAGGTAATTTTTAAAAATGTAAATTATTTTTAGCACTTATGAACAGGACATATTTAATATTAAAAAATACTGAACACCAACAAAAATGTTCTTGAGTTACATAAAATTATGTCTTTCTTTTCACCCTCTCAACCGCTCTCCCCCAATCAGTCTAAACACAACTTTTGACATCAATCATTTCTTCCTTTAGGCAAAGATGGTACATTTTAAGAAACAAAAATCAATACTAGAATTATTTTTAGTTGCGATTTATACTGAAAATGTATGTAACACCTAATTTGCATAGTCTTCAGTAATATCATTGTTTCATACTGGCCATTACCTTATCACTTTTATCTCTACTTTTCATATATGTAATACATATATGTAATATGTATAACCTTATATGATTTACACTGTTCATAAGTCACTCTTAAGTCCACATTCTGTTCCACGACCTTTATATTAACATTTTGGTTCTCTGATATTGATCTCTGTGTAAGTAGTGATCAGCAAATTGCATACAGATAAAGTTGAAAATTTTACATGTATTGCAAATAAAGGCAGCAGAGTTGCACATTATATAATACAACAGTTCAAGTTTAGTAAAATCCAACAAATACTTTAACTGCCATATAATATGAAGTGAAAAATAAAAAGATGCTAACAGTACTGTGAATTAAATCCCAAATAATCATAAATTTTTTATCACAAGTCCAAAAGCACAGAATGTTCTTAATGAATTCCAATAATCATGAATGTGCTAATGCACAAAGTCTTAAATGTGCTGATATGCCAATAATCTTGAATATGTTGGTGTACCAACAGTACTGATGTATCATAATGATATAATCATGTCTTTCTATAATCATAATATAGTGTTTTAGTCCAAGAAGTCAATTAGCACTTTGTAATTTCAATGAGTAATTTAAATGATTCCTTTCAAGTTGTATCTGAACACAGCAATAAACTTTGATCATAGATTCCTACAAATCGATATTAAAACAGGAATGAATAATTTATTTACCACATCTTTTACATACCAAATATCAAATAACATATGATACAATAGCATTTTCTGGAAAACTTCACTAACATGTAAGCAAGATCAGGCCTTGAATTTAAATTCAAGTAAACATTTTTACAAAAATGACAAACATCAGGAAGACATGACCCTTAGCTATGTTAATAGTCAAGTAGGTCAAACTCTACTCTCAATCACAGATACAGTTCCAGTATGCAATATAAATTAAATAAACATAATAATAACCACTAATGCATTGTTTCAATTATGAAGCTGGAGACAAATGTAAATCAGTTAACTTTCCACTGATATGTTAATAGACATAAAATCATCATGATAATTCAGTTTTTAATGATGTTGATAAGGATATTAAGGCTCACAAAGTTTAATAAAATTTAGGTAGATTAAAAATGAAAAGCATATATTTCATGCTACTAGCATTCTTGTTTTCAGCAGACAATGAAATGCAATTCTGGAAGTAATTTCTTTGGATGGTTAACCAACATGTTGAAAGGATTGGTGAGCTACAACCACTGGAGCCACAATGGCTCTATAACCATTAACAATTATTCTGGTAAGTGGGAAGTCGATCCCACCACAGACCAAAGGTCTCCACTGCCCATGCCATCTATTCTGGCACTGGAGAAACATACAGAATAAGCTTGCTGTTCAGGTTCTTTCTGAACAGATCTACCATTGGCCTTCCCCATAGGTTACAAGTCTCTGCTACTAACTGTTATAGGGACCATTCCATGAGGACTGTTTGCTCCTGTATGTACAAACAGTCTGCCATTCCTCTTGCAAAAAATATGGCAGAATATGAGATAGATCTCCGTAAGACCCCACATGAATCTAAGGTGTAAGTATTAAGGAAATAAGTGGTGATCCAGAGCATGGGCTGGGAAGATGGGGATGTGAGGATAAGCATTCTGTACAGTCCTACCCACTTATGTCGACATCACTTATGTCGACAAGCCACCTATTTCGACAAAAAAGCAAAGTCCCGGTCCCTTGGTCTACTATTACTACCAAAATTGTCATGCTTATGTCGACGTCGAGATAAAAAAATAAATGTACATGTCGACAGAAGCCCTTGGTCCCAGCTTTAACAAATCCTTTGTTTTCTAATCATTTATGTCGACAAGCTGCCAGTTCCGACCCATACTTTGTTCAACAATTAGTTGATCTTGCCGCCAGGCTTTAATTTTACCGCCTTATCATTTATGTCGACCAGATGCCAGTTCCGACCCAAACTTTGTTCAACAATTAGTTGATCTTGCCGCCAGGCTTTGATGTCGCGGTCAGATAAAAAATAAACAAACAGGCTTTTGTTTGGTCCTATAAAGTTGGCCTCTCGCGGCGACTTAAATAAAAGCAATGAAATCTGATCTGATTCTTGCATTTTCCAAAGTGATCGTTGATTAAAACAAGTTTATTGTGCTGTGAAAGTTTCCTTTTTAACTTTATTTATATTTACAATGGCTACCAACGGCAGTGTAAACGCAGATTAAATTTACAGTCTCTGGAAACTAAATATCTGGCTGTTAACGAAGTTGAGGTGGGGCATCTCGCAAAGATGTCTGTGAAAAATTTTAAATGTATTGAGCTGACATTGTTACAATATTGTATTGTAAGAATCATTTTCTTTAATACCTCATTAGCATGCGTCAATGTATACAATATTATGCCTTCATTAATCATATCAGCCGCATATCTCGTTTGCTTTTATGTACTTTTCACGATGACTTCTGTAACTAAATACAAGTACTGTTTAAACCAACTTGTTGACAGGTTTTCATTTCCCTGTGAATAGCCCCATCCCCTTGGTAGCCTCAGTAAGATGGGAACAGACTGACCAAAATCTAGGCCAATTTAAGTACATGTACTCCAAGCGTGTAAATAACAACTATGCAACCATGTGCTTATGCCGACATTGAATAATCGTAGTGAATGTTTTTCATATCAGGATGTGACCGATGCAATATTTTATTGTGGATTTTATTACATAAAGGTAACCAAAATGTAATTCGTCAATATACAAGTGTATTTGACACTGGTTTTGTCTTCATGTAATCAAAATTTCCATTGTTTGTTTTCTCAAAGTGTCAATGCTACTCACCGACGACAGGTCACCCCTTACTGACGAATTTAACTTGTATCTTTTTTCAGAACCCCACCCCAAACACTTATCTCGACATCCGCCTATGTCGACAATATTTCCTCGGGCCCGAGGATGTCAACATAAACGGGTAGGACTGTACATCTATGGAAACTGCCAAGTCATTTAGCCTGATAGCACTGGAACAACTCTCCCAGCAAAGTGGAATGACTGATGAGCAGCTGAAATTCTCTTCTCTGCCTATATAACAAAGAATATCATGGAATAAAATTAAGAACTGTTCGTGTTCCTCTTCCTCTCCTTATCTCCTGCATCCTTCATTAGAAGAGTTGATGCTAGTGGCAGTTGGGTTTTTTAAAGAGATGATGCAAAACCAGAAACATTTCTTTATTGTGAAAGAGATCCCAGCATTGTCTATGAGGTCCCACTAAGCCTCTAAAGATGGATTAAACTGGCACCTACTGGGCAAATGTGAAGAGTGGGGCTTTGCAGGAGAGAGTTTGACTCCCCTGGTGTGGCTGCCTCCTTTCTAACAGAAGGGGGAGGGGCTTGGTGACTTCCATCCCTGGCCCCACCTCATCATGAAAATGATGCAAGGAAAGGGGCTTTAATCTTGAACCAATTTTGATTTTACTGCTTAAACCACTTAGGAGGGCAACTGTGATCTTCCAGAATTGTGGTGTTCTACACTGATTTATCACTGTCAGGGGCTAGTATTGCAGATCTCTTAAAACTCAAAAGACCTTTGCAATAATCAGCCATCTAAATAGCATCTGTTAAAGGCTTTTGTTGTGATCAGCAAAACTGAAGATGTTTTAAAGACCACATCTGTCCTGGGGTAAAGTGGCTTTGCAAAGAGACTTGCATTCTTGAAATATTGGCCATGGCCTCAAACATGATTTGTAAGGCTGTTGGAGGCAAAGACTCCTCCTTCAACAGACTTGAGGCCACCATCAAAAGGTCAGCATGAAAGCCTTTGGTAAATGATGTCCACAACTTCAGTTCCAAACCCTTGATAGTCTAGATGAGGAGATGGGACAGGTCCCTGCTGAAATCCTCACCTGGAAAGCAAAGTGTGTGTGTGTGTGTGTGTGTGTGTGTGTGTGTGTGTGTGTGCACACTTGTATATGTGCATGCAAAGCAAGAAATGTACCCTGTGGCTGTTAGCTAATACCAAAGCACTACAAGTGGAAGAGCAGACAGACCACCTTTCTGTGGTCTGACTCTTTCCCATTTTGACTCTTTGACAATTTCTGGGCCAATGTCAAAACAATTGCTGAACTCAACTTTATCCCCAGAAAACCTAGCCAAACTAGAGAGGATCATAGCCTTCGAAGAGCATGAAGACTTGGGGTGTAGATATTGGGGAAGTAGGCAATAAAACTCATTTGCCACCTTAAAAAAAACCCACAGTTCTTATTCTCCATCATCCTGGTGGATGGGATGAGTATGAAGAAACCAACAGATGAGAAAGATCACGTGTGAAGGGTTCTTCCAGGAATTTATCTGCATCCACAAACATTATCAGTTTCTTATCTTGCCTTCGCTTTCGGGGCAAGGCAGGACAATTAGATCTCCTCATCCTAATGGGAGAAGAGGGCTTCAAGACCTAGGGTTCATCATCCTGTCTTCACTACCAGAGTGAGGTGGAACTAGCTAGTTGATCTTGTTTCCCTGTAGACAGGCACTATATTGGCAAGGTAGGAAAAGGTGACATAGTCAACTCACTATTGGGTTGTGGAAGTCCCTAAGCACCGTAGGGGGTGAATGGGAACATCAGGCATTGACCTGATCCTTTCCTTGAGGTTGGTTCTCAAGACTAGAAGCCTGTCCCCCACTGGGACTGAAGCAGAAAAACCATGTTGTTCCTTTAGAGCAGTAATCAAAACTTCGATACACCAGGAAGTGCCATTACTGACACAGGTGACTCTCACCATACCAGATACTTACACAGCCACAAATGACTTTTTCCGTATGTTGGGAAGTGCTGAAGCCACCACTCCCTCTGAATCAGGTAAATGCCATACACAGGTAATTACTACTACTGAAGAAGGTAAATTCCATGACCATGAAATTCTGCAACCCCATCTTCTCTTCCTGAGAAGAGGAAGAGATGTCACCCTTCTTGGCCATATAGACCTGGCAACTTTCTGCCCAGTCCCATTCTTTAATGGGTTATAAATAACAAATGAGGCAATCATCCATCCATGCACAAACTGTGCACACAAGGCAGGTAGTGTGAGTGTCCCACATTTGCTACAACTTTTAGGAATTACTGAATGCTGAAAGGAAATATATAAACACAACGAAGAAGTGGAACAACAAAAGGGTGGGAATTACATAGCCTGACACTGTTTACTATTGTGTGGATGAAGCACAAGAAACACCTCTCCTCTAATGATGTACTGAAAATTCACAAAATTAATAAAAATGGTCCCAGATTATACAAACTTAAAGCAAGAACTAGGGACAAATAAAGGAAACAGAACAGTATATGTCAAAGATGCATATACACAAAATCCAAGGAAATGATCCAATCCTCAAAAGTGGACTAAGGCATCAGACAAGCGAACATGTTGCATTTTATTCATAACCTTCAGCTGCTAATTAGATGAGGGAATAATGTCCCTGGATTAGGTAATGGCACAAGGGAATGATATACCAATGCAATAAATGTGTGTAATGTAATACTGTTACTGCAATGAGTAGTACATACCTTCAATAATAATTGTTATAATTTTAATTGTACAAAGTCATACTTTCATGAAAACTTTCCATAAACAGTTGACTGTCTGGCACAGACCTTCACCATTTTGTCCCTACACCAGTTAATTACAACGGTATCTCTCTTTATATGCCATTTTCAATTACTTTGTTTATAAATGGCTTTTTATGTTTACCTTAATGTATGTTTGCCATAACTTTTGTAATGATAATTACTACAGAAAATGCTCTTCCATTATAAATAGATCTTAACATAGTGGTAATTCACAAACCTATTAATTCCTGAGTGAGCTTTCCAGTTTTACTGAACTCACGCCACTTCTGTATGACAGTGGGCTTTTTTACTTTCTTCAGGATGAAATCCTCAGCTGTGATGAGGGTTCTCAATGCATGAATCAGCCATTGTGGGTCAAGCATGATCTGTTCCTTCAGTTCTTTGGTCCTGAAATTTACATGAATAATTGTAGACACTGCAGTGAGAAATTTTAACAAGACATTAATGACTGCAATTACTGTATAAATGACAATAAATATTTGAGAGAATAAAAATAATCTTTCTCAAAAAAGAATTCCTACAAATTAATAATATACCTTTATATTTATGGAAGACATAATTTCTATCTGCCAAGAGCTTTATTATAATGGGTTGGAAGACAGGAGGCAATTGCTTAGTGGCTATCCCCTCCATTAAGTTTTAAACAGGTCAGCAAAGACAGTGTTGCGATAATTTGAGAGGAGACATTTATTAGGATTATTCACTGGAATTACAAAGTGCTCACTGGACTAAAATATTATTCTGTGGCTATTATAAATTCTTCAAGGGAGTTCTGGAGAGTACCACTGTGATATGTACACTCGTGGATCTGAAATTCATTCAAAACATCTTACTCATTTGGACTTGAATAGAACTTTTAGGATTATTTGGATTCAGTTCATAAAATTCTAAGTTCCTCTTAAATTTTCATTTTAAGACTTTGATAATTAAATTATTTAAAGTTTATAAAACTTGTTGGTTTTGCTTCTTCCTGTTATTTAGTTTATGACCACAGATTCATAACAACGAATAATAAACGTTCCTACCAAAAATTTTATCCTGTCACATAAATACAGTTGCTCCACATAGAAATACAGTCCTCATCACAAGAAACATCTGAGAAATGAGATACAGTACTTTTATAACTTTAACACAAGTCTGCTGGAATTAAGAATGATACTCCACAATATTTAAATACTCTATATAATTCCTAATGTTCACAGTTCAAGTGCCTTGCATGAAGGCATGAAACACTGTCTGTTCTGTTTTACTCTGTTCTTAAACTAACGTGGCCATTGTTAATGACTCGGATCATTGGAGTGAATTTGACATTTAGAATACTGCATTGTCAGTCTCTGTTGGCAAAGTATCAAAAGTGGGGCCACATGGCTGGTTAATAAAGCATTGATATTTAATCTAATTTTAAAAAAAAACAACAAACAAGCAAAACAATGTTCTATTCATCTTGTATCCAAATGAATAGCATCAATCACCATTAGATAATCAGCAGATAACCATAGTCCTTACCAAATGGCCTACCTATACGCATTTAGTTATTAATGCATTTAATTAGCCTTAAATATTCACTCTTTTGTTTGATGCAAAGACAGTCACTTCAGATTACCCTACTGTCAGCCCTAATCTGTGTCGGTGTGTGTCAAGTGTTGTTTTAACCTTGCATGCCCTTGGGGTATTTTCATAAATACAGACCACTTCAGTACCTATTAACGGTGATTAATCTGTTCCAGCATGTGTAAGGAATTTAGAGCTGAAATATATTTCAAAGTTTCAACTGAGCTTAGGTTTTATGTGGTTGAGTTTAGGTCTAATGAGTTATATTCAAGCATAAAAATGAAATTTGGGATCAAAATTTGTTTTGGTATTCAGAAAAATTTGGTACTCAAAAAAGTATTTGGTCTTCAAGGGATTCTGGTATCCTGAGGTTTCAGTTTTCAGAAGTTTCACTGTATATTGTGTTACTTAATTGGAAATATTTTTCTTAAATGAAATCTTACATCATGTAAGATTTCTTACTTAAATTTTCAAATCTGATGACAATTCCAAATTTCTGCAAACTACCATTTTGATGATGAAATGAGCTGTATGTTAAACTTTTATTTACCAGACTAGACTGGAATTCGTACATGTCAAGACAAGCAGACATGAACCAAACTGTAGCATTTTCTGTATGAAAACAGGAGTCCCTCAAATGAAATCACTCTACTGAGTGAAAGAATTTCCAGGAATTCAAAACAAAGCCATTTCTTCTTTTTGACTGTCAAACCATACCTAGTGTATTTGGGAAATAATGAGATTTTCAAATTAGCTGTGTTAGCAGCAATATTGGATGTATAATCAGTGTAATTTCATTAGAAGCAAGTAAAGATAATTGACAGTCTTTTGAAGAAACATCATATAAATAAGCCCACCCATTCAGTGATAAAAAGATCTTCAAGATGATTGCCATGCCAACCATACTGGATGTAGGATCATCACTAGTTTTATATAAAACCAACTGAACATCATAAAGAAAGCCCCTTGATGAAAACACCATGCAAACATATAAACATCCACCTAGAAGGAGTAGCAATATAAGTTTTAAATGGCCACCATGGTGACCATACTGGAGGTAAGACTGGCACCGTATCAATTTAGAGCCAATGAGATACCTTAGGGATTCTTCACGTAGAAACTCCATGTCAATATGACCTTCTGTTCATTGGAAGTACTGATAATATATTCAAGATTGCTTTCTTGGTAACCATATTCAATGTAAATTGGAAACCGTTTATAATTAGGATGAACTTGTCATCATAAACAGTCCAACGGTAAAAACCCCATGCTGATATGACTTTCAATTCAAGAGAAGTAGTGATAACGAGAATTTTAAGATGGCTGCTGTGTTGGCCATTTTGGACTTTTCAGCAGCACTAATTGCATTAAATTTGCATAAAAACCCATGTTGATGTGGCCATACATTCAGAAGGACAAGTGATAACAAGATCTTCAAGATGGCTGCCATTTTTACTTAGGATGAACTAGGTATCATTTTTTATTATTTTAAGTAGTCTTGTACTTAAAATCCTGTTGCTGATATGACCATCCATTTAAGACTAGCCAAAAAACGATTGTCAAAATGGCCTATATGTCAGCCACATCAGTTATCTCAAGGGCACCATTTACATTTAGGTTCAGCTGGATATCATAATAAGTCTTCCAATGAAAACTGTAAAGTCAATGTGACTTCATCCAACAGAAGTAGCAATGACAGTCTTACCCATATGCCAATACGACCTTCCATTCAGGATTAGTAGCATCTACAAGAATTTAGATAAAACTGCTGTGGTGGCCAAACTGGAGGTTAGACAGAAAAATGTTCATTTAGGAAAAAACTAGACATCATAAGAAGTCTTTATAGTGAAAACCCCTTGTCAACATTGCTTTCCACTAAAGAGCAGCAGCGATAACAATATTTTCAACATGACTACTGTGGCAGCCATACTGGACATCTGAGCAGCAGCAATTTCATTTAGGACCAACTAGACTTTGGAAAGAATGTGTGCATACAGTTTCATGGCAATCATCCAAGTAGTTTAGGAGAAACAATGCTAACAAGCGTGTGCTAACGGAATGATGGATACAGGACAGATTATGCTAATGGAATGATGGATACAGGACAGATTATGCTAATGGAATGATGGATACAGAACAGATTATGCTAATGGAATGATGGATACAGGACAGATTATGCTAACAGAATGATGGATACAGGACAGATTATGGTCAACAGACCATTCCAAATGTACTTCTGGTCTATCAATAATAGAGCTAAAAATAGGATACACACTAAATTTCACATTATAAGTGGGTTCATGAGCTATTCTGCTAAAGTTCAGTATCTGACTACCACCATGATGTGCAAAAGTGAGACCTCTGAACATTTTTTAACAGTCCTTTCAAATACTGGAAGCCTGCATGTCAATATGTTGACAAATAAACTTTCATTCATACAGAACAGCTATATTTTATAAGTCATCCTGCATACACGAGACAAACATTGTTAATACCTCATATTGCATCAATCTATGCTTGTAGATCTATCAATACTATGAAAACTGTCAATCCAATTGCCCTTCTTTCTCCAATCATCTTTACAGCTATCAGACTGCTCTGGTGAAGCTGTGAATTATTTTTCTGGAGTTGAATTACTATGTCTGTGGCCAACATCAGAGTAATGTAGCTGACTTCATTTCAAGAACCAGATAGTTATAAGCATCTCTTCCTAAGGAAAGATTTATCTTACCCAAAGTAGAGGATGTTCCCAATATCATGCTGAAACCTGAGAAATAGGTCCAGTTCCTCTCTGGACTCTATATTAACAGTTCCATCTTGGTTCATCTTTTCCAGCAGACTGTATGGGATCACCTGTAGGAAAAAATGTAAACATGTCCTTAAAATACTACTGACCAATTTACTTGCAGGCTGAGAGACATGAAAGTAAACGAACTGTTTCACAATTTCTACTTACAGAAATTTAGAAAGACATGAAAATAATTGTTTTTCAAATGTTTTTACCAAAGTATGTTACTGCAAGTACATTAATTCAATTTCCCCACCCCACCCCAATTACCATGGCGAAGTCACAAAATGTATAGTGATGAAAGGTAACTGCTAGTTATTTGGTACATCTGAAAAGTACTTCCAGACTCCTATTTCAAGCCCAAAATATTAGTAGTACTAGTAAAAACAAAAAGTTCCAGTAGATGAGGTAATGAAATTTTCCCAAGATCACAACTAATCAGTAAAGAGAGCACTATGCAAGAATTTCATGGGCTTATTGGGACCAATCAGAATCACATAAAGTGATATGATAACATATAATATCAAAAGTATTAAACTGCACACATTATAGGTAAGTGTACAGACTATGTGATAAAAAAAGTTATGTTACAGTAAGCAAAGGAATATGTGATGAAAACCTTAAATTTGGAACTGTTACATTTGCCTTGATGATAGAACACCAAATCTGGAATGCAGCATTTTGGGTAATGATGTAAAAATATACTCAGTGGTATCCGTTAAACTCAAAAGAGTTCTAAAGGTAAAGGGTTCAAAATAAGTGTGATGGAAAACATAAAATATTCAGCCATGGCTATGAACCTGAAAATAGGACTCCAATGTAGTACTGACATTAATGTCTTAAAGAAAGGACCCCCAATTCGGTACATTAAGTTGTTTTTAATGATGATGCCATTTTACATAGGGTTATAAAGCCGAAACAAAAGAATAATCATCAGATGGATGAATGAATGGACAGACAGATATGCACATATTCAAATAGAATATTTCCACTGTCCAGGAAAAGACAGGGGGACAATTGTTAAAATAGAAAGTATACTTTGATTTTATATTCCCAGAACCAGAACACATCCAATTCCCAATCAGTGCAAGAAAGAAGATCATGTCATTTAATATTTATCTATCTATATCTGGAAAGACATGACAACATTTGAAAGACTTTTACATTGCTGATCCTTTCATTGTCACTACCTTGTTTTTTGACTACCAACTCATATCCAGCAGCTGATTTTCTCAGGTTTATATGAGGGTTATATGGTTGCAATGGTGTGTATGTGTGTGTGTGTGTGCACCCCTCACACATTGTCTGAGTCAGTTATACTTGTCAATAAAATGAAAATTAAGTAAATAATATACTAATGGGCTCTATCAGTCTTTATTTTCTTTAGAGGAAGTTTGATTTAAGTTTAGAAGAAAAAAAATGATACAAATTAATGATTAATTCATACACTGAAATAACTTGTTCTACTCTGTACATAACTGCAAAAGATAGCACAATCAACAAGCTACGACACCTTTGATGCTTATTTCCTTGCATCACTACTATTAAAAGCACAAAATATGACCAATGTTTTGTATCTTATTCATTTAATTTTCTTTTATTTGCAAAGTGGAAATGCACCAATTTCAGTATGATATATCAATTCTGGATATTTTTGTTGTTCTGTTTTTGAAGATCAGCAAGTTTAAAAAGGTATTTCTGTAGCACAATACAGTTACTTTCCCTGCAGATTTCTCTTGCTTCCTGAGCAGATGTGCTGTAAATGGCTGTTATTGTGCCTTCAATAGCTGTTACTGTGTATACCATGGCTGTTACTGAGCATTCAATGGCTGTCACTGTGCATTCAATAGATGTTACTGTGTATTCCATGCCTGTTACTGTGTATTCAATGACTGTTACTGTGCATTCAATGACTGTTACTGTGCATTCAATGGCTGTTACTGTGCATTCTTTGGCTATTACTGTGCATTCCATGGCTGTTACTGTGCATTCAATGGCTGTTACTGTCCATTCAATAGATGTTACTGTGTATTTCATGGCTGTTACTGAGCATTCGGTGGCTGTTACTGTACATTCAATGGTTGTTATTGTGCATTCAATGGCTGTTACTGTGCATTCAACAGATGTTACTGTGTATTCCATGCCTGTTACTGAGCATTCAATGGCTGTTACTGTGCACTGAATAGATGTTACTGTGTATTCTATGCCTGTTACTGAGCATTCAATGGCTGTTACCATACATTCAACAGACGTTACTGTGTATTCCATGGTTGTTACTGAGCATTCATTGGCTGTTACTGTGCATTCAATAGATATTACTGTGTATTCCATGGCTATTACTGTGCATTCAATGGCTGTTACTGTGCATTCAATAGATGTTACTGTGTATACCATGGCCGTTACTGAGCATTCAATGGCTGTTACTGTGCATTCAATGGCTGTTACTCTGCATTCAATGGCTGTTACTCAGCATTCAATGGCTGTTACTGTGTGTTAAATGGTTGTTACTGTGTATTCAATGGCTGTTACTGTGCATTCAATAGATATTACTGTGTATTCCATGGCTATTACTGTGTATTCTATGCCTGTTACTGAGCATTCAATGGCTGTAACTGTGCATTCAACAGATATTACTGTGTATACCATGCCTGTTACTGCGCATTCAATGGCTGTTACTGTGCATTCAATGGCTATTACTGTGCATTCAATGGCTATTACTGTGCATTCAATAGATGTTACTGTGTATTCCATGGCTGCTACTGTGCATTCAATGGTTGTTACTGAGCATTTAATAGCGGTTGCTGAGCATTCAATAGATGTTACTGTGTATTCCATGGCTGTTACTGTGCATTCAATGGCTGTTACTGAGCATTCAATGACTGTTACTGAGCATTCAATGGATGCTACTGTGCATTCAATAGATTTTACTGTGTATTCCATGGCTGTTACTGTGCATTCTGCTGGTTACAGTTCGCAATAAAACCTGCTAACTGATTGTTGATATCGTGTTGAAGGCATTAAAAAGCTCCTAACACTTTCCCAAATCTGGATATTATTTTTAAGACCATATTTTTATTAGCGTTTGAGAATGCCCTGTCTCTATTCCAAAAACCTGCCATGGCTAGATACTGGGAAATTCATGTGTTGCAAATCATAGTACGTATGTGCATTTGGCAGTCATGTTTCTTGCTTGACACTCAATGTGACAAGAATTAAAAGAGACAAGTAACTGTACACTGAAACATTTTTTCTGTGCAAATACACTTCACTGGGTAATATTTTGAACCATCTTGTTGGTTTTTATCTTTGTGAAAACTAATATGATGCACGTGTGCTAAACACTGCTGACATAAAATTACTACATGTGATTTAATTATGCATGTTTCTCAACCAATGATTACTCATGAATTTCAGCCCATTAAATGTTTTCCATTCTTTCCATCAACCTGCAGAAATGTTACATGCATCTCGATTAGTAAACACTAGTAATTTTGCAAACAATCTCATAATTAGTAAACATTGGTAATTTTGCAAACAGTCCCATAATTAGTAAACAGTGGTAATTTTGCAAACAGTCCCATAATTAGTAAGCATTGGTAATTTTGCAAACTGTCCCATACTTAGTAATCATTGGTAATTTTGCAAACGGTCCCTTAATCTGTAAGCATTGGTAATTTTGCAAACTGTCCCATACTTAGTAATCATTGGTAATTTTGCAAACGGTCCCTTAATCAGTAAGCATTGGTAATTTTGCAAACAGTCCCATACTTAGTAAACACTGGTAATTTTGCAAACAAACCCATACTTGGGGCATACAAATTTCGTTTTGTACAATATCTCTTGTTTCAGAAGAACTGGGTCTGTATTCTGTTTCTTATAAAAAATCAAACAATTTTGATATTTACATCAGATTTCCAAACTTTTGAAATAAATGACTCAAAGAAAAGAAAACAGCTAAACAAAGCTGATACCCAAGGGTCAGGTCTGAAGAGTGGGAAACCTAGGCAACATTAGCATTATCAAAGAAATGGTCAGCATACATCATGGTTACTTAGTCTGGTAAGAGTCACAATTTAAGAGTCCTATGTTCTGGGACAATTTGTCCCCTAGAACAATTCATCCTCAATGACAATTTTTCCCCAAGAAAATGCCAACCCTGACAATCTGTTCACGTCGTCTTTAATAAATTAAACACTGCCTTTTTGAAGTTTGTGCAAATTTTCAACAAAGATAAATTAATAATAGAAACAAAGGTGTGATTTAAGCTAAGGTGATCTTATTTGTGTCATGGTGCGCAATACATTTTCTGGTTTGTAAAACTTTTATTTAAAAATAATAATATTGATATTAATTTAGAAATCATCATCATCTTCATGAAATAAAAGATTTTGGGTTTGAAATGAGGTTTGATGTGTTTTGCAGTCTGCAAATGATACTAATGTGTGTGTGTGTGTGTGTGTGTGTGTGTGTGTGTGTGTGTGTGTGTGTGTGTGTGTGTGTGTGTGTGTTTATGGATGTATGTTTTAATATATTTTGCAATTCATAAGGTGTATAATACAGTAAAAGTATTATTAATACTACCTCAACCAATACATCATAAAAATAACACGCACACAAACACATACACACATCCAAGGCTGATGCTGTATCCATTTAGGAAACTGGAGCAGCCCTGAGGATATGTCACAGTTAGTTAAAAGTCTGAATAGATAATGGACGGCCTGTGGATGAATTGTCCCCATACAAAAAACCTGTCACAATCATAAAAGCTTCTCAGTAGCTCTAATGTCAGTTATAACTGTCAAAGTCTACACTGACTCAGAAGATTTTGTGGAGGCAACTGGAATAGCTCAGTTGGATCTTTCAAATCATAACGCAAAGTTTGAGGGTTCGATACGCATCCAGGCCAGCCTGGGTTGGCTGCCCTTGTGTGTCTTTGAAAAGACACTTAGCTCCCATTTCCTTGCTATGATCTAGCCAGTAATGTGATTAAAATGCCATTAATACCAAGAAACATTTATTTCCTTCTGTTCTTCCTATCGTTTTATATTCAAAAGTCCCCTGAAAAAGTATTACAGTCTTTCAGTCATGAAAATTAATAACATTAATTCAGCCACTATAAGTACCTTGATACC
Source organism: Megalonaias nervosa (assembly GCA_016617855.1). Classification (NCBI taxonomy): domain Eukaryota; kingdom Metazoa; phylum Mollusca; class Bivalvia; order Unionida; family Unionidae; genus Megalonaias; species Megalonaias nervosa. The sequence goes on along the minus strand of JAECUM010014075.1, from coordinate 36,005 downwards.
TGCATCCTTAAGGGTCATCAGGCGTTCTTCCAAAGGGAGCCACCTTGCTGGAATGACCTCTCCCCAGAATGGCTGTTCGGATGCAAGCTGTACAATTTTCTTTTTTAAATCCTCCAACTTCTGGTCAACCACACTATTGTCAATTGCAAAGTCCTCATCAGCCAGGTGAACTATGGTTGGCTTGTCACCAAGGTACTTGGATCGAATCTGCCGGAAGTAGTTTTCACACAACTCTTTTCTGGAGTCCTGCAGCAAACAACACATTAGGCATAGCATCTGCAGGCATTCATCTCAGGACTGGTTTTAATATGACAAAGAGTTTTCATACAAACCTGCTTTTCATGGCTTTATGCTGTTTTATTAACTTTTTTAATGAATCTTCATATATGATTTTATTTATTGGAGGACATTTGATGCTCTGCACCACTGCATCACTGACTGTGACCTCTTTACTTCACAAATTTATATGATACATACAGTATATTCTTTTTAACAATAAATTATATTCAGCCATTTTCATCATACATTTTGACATCAGATGAGTTTACGAGCAGCATTAAATCATATCTGTTTACCTTGTTATTTAATATTTATAGCTTTAACCATATTTAACCTAAAACGTACATTTGTATCTATGTACAAATTATCTTATTATACAAGAAAACTAATGGACAAAAGTCAAACTGCTTGATTAGCTTAATGATTCACAAACATTTAAGATGACGATCAATAAGATATTCACATCGTTAGATAGTCATAAAACCTCTATTAAGTGGCATATTGTATTTCTGGATCATTGGGAAAGAATACGAAATGTACCGTTGATATTTAGCATTGATCTATTTAGTAACTGCTATTTGAAACCTCTGCTAATATTACCAATAATTAACATACACACAAAGCTAACTTCAATATCTTCAACAACTGGACAGCTATTTGGATTATTTACAACTAAACATACCTGTGGAATTTTATCCACATGTGTTCCCACCAGAATTACTGGAGGAATGTCTGCTTCAGGGTTTGGAGCACAAGAATGTATGGAATTCAACCAAACTTCCACAAGTTCTAAACAAGGAAAGTAACACAGAAGTAGCATTTGAATAAAAATGTGAAAAAGTGACATCATATATGACATCACCAAAATAGAGCATCTGACCAAGGTCTTAATAGAAAGCTGTTACACATACATAAATACACACACATCCAAACTGAAGTAAATTTTTACCATTTAACCTTTAGCAATTCATTCAACAAAACACAGCATTTGTCACAAGTTTGTCATATAATAGCATGTGTACTTGTTATTAAAGAATTTCAGTCCATGGTCCACTGAAATGTCTATTGTATCATAGATGACTGACAGGTTCCACTCTCTGCCAATAAGTCAAATGTTAACAAGCAAAAGCAAACAATCTAGCAATAATGACAGCAGATAGCATTTTTGCTTGTAAACCAAGACAAACTCTCTCAAAAAGATAATGTTATACTGTTTCAATGGAACTTACTGATTGTCAAATAACAGACATGACCTGATTCATGTTAAACTTATGGACATTATTGAGCAGATATAATTCTTCTGCCTTGAGATGGTTAAAAAAAATCAATCTGATCTGTCATCTATATCTATGTACAGTCAAGAGTCATATATGATATGCATATTCTGATGGTTTGATTACAGTATCATACAATATTTTCAGTTAAATGTTTGGCTAAAATTACACTTGATAGATATAGGTCGTCCAACAAGCTGCAGCAGTTATAAAATCAACTCTCTGCAATTGCAAATTTTAACCAAAATAAATTAAACCCAGTTTTGGGAGAAAATGAAAAAAAAAAATGGGTATGAAAACCACAGAAATTTGCCATTAGCATAATCAATGTCTCCTGTCACTAAAAAGGCTTCAGAGTTGGGCATAATACTGAGTTGATCACAGGCAATAACTACGCAGATTTATGTCAAAATTCCTTCTTAAAATTATCATCTATGATCTTGCTAAATATGACGTTCCATGACCAATATGAGCAAATGACAAGTTGTCAAACTATTCAATGATGGGCCTGTACTTTCTGAAATATGATCCTAATCAGTTGATCATCAAATTCCTCTTCTATCTGCTTGACATAAATCTTTCAGGAAATTACATTAACATCATTTCATGGCACCTCAAACTGACTGACATCGTAATATAATACATACTAATGACAAAGATATAAATGCTACAGTATTCACAGGGATGCTCATTTGGTTGTGCTCATGGGTTATAACTATAAGAAATATTCATCAAAATCAAGGGAGATAATAAAATTTTGGAGTGTTTACAAATCAATGGGATTCTTAATATACCAAAAATCCCTACCTCTGTAAAACAGTTTAAATCTGGTCATTGTTAAATCAGTCTGAGCTCTTAATCTGATGAAACCTTGCTGTGAGTTTGATTAAAATCAAGCATAAAGTATAAATGCGAAAGTGTTCACAATCATTGTTGATGCCTACTCTAAGGCAATCAAGCACAATAACCCATAGAAATATATGGCAAATCCATATATTGTCTAATTCAACCAAATTCTTTGCAAAGATTAAAGTTAACTCTGGACTGAACCAAACATAGAATAGAAATGCTGGAGCATTCATAGTGTTGTTCATCAGCAATGTAAATTCTAAGATGATCAAAGAACATAATTTTGAGAAATGCATGCAGCAGAATGTGCTCATCATCAAACTCACCCAAGTTCATAAATGTGGAACTGAGAGTATTCACAAAGCTTGGCCTTAATGAGATACAACCAACCTATTGTAATCTGGATCTATGGAATACGGAACACATTTCTTGTTTCTTTGTGAAAGCTTATATGCGAAAACTTACCGTATACTTTGCATAATTTAATTCCATCTGTATCAAAATAGCAGTCATCCTTCACTGTATCTGTAACCTGCTCACTGATATTTGAAACCAAGAGGTATATTGCCCGTTCTGTTAGAAAAGTCTGATGTGTTGTGTAGAATGCGAATTGACCAGCAAAGTCCATCACTGTTAGAGGCACATTTTCATCTGTTTCTTGTTTTAGTTTATCAGCCTTATTTTGTAGTAATTTCAAAATTTCCACTACTGGGTCATCACTAACTTTGCTTGTAGCTGATTTAGTGTCTTCTACAACAACATCCACCACTTCATTTGAGGGGAATTTATCTGAATCATAACTACATGGAATGCCCTCATGAGCATTCTCCAAAAGGTGGGTATGGTCAGGTTTTGTTTCAATGTCACCGTCATGGGTCTGTCTCTCTCCAGTTTCAATAAACTCAACATCATCCTCCCTCTTGTCAGTTGAATTTCTCTTCTGTAATTTATCATTCACGATCTTGGCTAGACGCTGCAGCCGCAAGTTCTGCTCTGAATCTGAAAGAGGCGATTTTTGAACTGAATCTGCAGTTATGTATTACATATTCATTTCAATAACCATAACGAAATGTAAACACTTATTTTAAAATACATATGATCCAGCAGGAGCCCTGAGTGGCCGAATGGTCAAAAATGCTTACTGTTACTGATCATTGCCATCTCACCTCTCTGCGTGGGTTTGAGGCTCAGGTTTGGGCAACTGTGGGTATGTGTGACTGCTTGCCAGTAGCTTCTCGTAGGTTGGTGGTTCTTCCTCCATTTATACTGGCCACCATGTATAACCTATCTTGTGCTGAAAAATGGCATTATACCCTACAGCAGCAACAACAACAACAACAACATGATTCAGTATTTACAACAGTGGTGTCAGATAGAAATTGAATACAATCCTGAAAATCTGGTTAACCAATGATTTTATTACAAGCATTCTACTTAATTCAAATGGAAATTAATATTGCTTGTATTTTAACTGGTATGCTGTCATGGAATGGATCCTGCAGGTACATGTACCATGGTATATTGCCATTAACTGGTTATTGTGGTATTTCTATAAATACAATATAGCTAAACTTTCTACTTAAGTTCCAATGTGTTCTGTTCATTCAATGTCTGTTAATTTAATGTCCCCAAAATATTTCTGAAATCTGTGTCAAGAGAGAACAAAGTTGAACGGCATATTATATCCTGCCTGACTTATGTGGAACCTGAATTCTTGTAGAAGCTGATGTCAAGTAAAGTGTGAAAATATGTATAAATACGGACTAGGTTAACAAATAAATTATTTGTTTTAAGATCAGTCTTTGGGCATCCTTTACAGTTGTAGTTCGAGAAAAATATTTATTTAAATATTTATTTAAATTACTAAGTGCTTATTGACTCTGGATTAACACATTACTTTGAAATTATTGTGAACTCATTCAATGGATTGTAACATTATGGTACATCAGGGCATTCAGTGGATTGTAACATTATGGTACATCAGGGCATTCAATGGATTGTAACATTATGGTACATCAGGGCATTCAATGGATTGTAACATTATGGTACATCAGGGCATTTAAAACTACTGGAATTAATTCAGAACAATCTATATTTTTGGACTGGTGATAAGACATTTAGTATTTTTGGGGATTTAATTCACGATACTGAGTCTCTTGAATTTTCACTTTGTATTGTAGAAAATAAATAACTTGTTGATTTCACCTCTTTCTGTTACTAAAAACTACGAGTCATAACAGTAATTGGAGACTCGTCTGGATTCTGAATTTTTTTAAACCACTTCAAAGATACTCAAAACTCTATATTTTTAAATTTAACTTAACATAAATCACAAATTTGTTTCTATTATTAAATTTAATAACTCAGGAATTCTCATTGTCCCTGGTAAAGACTTTAATTTCACATTTGAGATATCTTTAGTGAAACCAGCAAGCATTCACAATATCATCTAATGTAGAGAACTTTGTTTCAAATCTTACCCAGAATGGCTCATAGTCTATGAAAAGAATGAGTTCCTTGCACTTGCCAGCTGTTATGAACTTTCTGAAGACAAGGCATCTTTAACAAAGCAAGAGATGAAATAATATTTTGATTCAGAATTCGGTGGTAAAGAAAATACTGAATGGTAGTAGTTTGGCATTTATTTATTAAGTCTGCCTCTGGTTTTGATACGAAATTAGAAGAGTTAGAAATGCAAATTCAGAGAGAGAGAGAGAGAGAGAGAGGACAAACAAGGCAAATTCAGGGAGAAGAAAATTAACAGCAAATTCAGAGCAAGCAAAAGTAGAAGCAAATGCAGATAGAGTGAGATAAAAGGCAAATGCAGACAGAGAGAGAGAGAGAGATGCAATATAGATTTTAAAAAACAATAGAATTGGCAGGTAATGCAATCTCCTCACTTTACAAACAAGTTCAGAAATATTAGATCAGTACCCCCTTTTAATGAAAAAGAAGAAGATAAATACTTCCTTCAATTTGAGAACATTGCTGAAAACTTAAAATGGCCTAGACAGCACTGGGCTTTATTATTACAAAGTGGACTTACTGGTAAAACTCGTGAAGTCTACACATTACTGTCGGTACAAAAGAGTGCTTATAATGATGTGATTATGGAATATATATTGAAAGGTTACAAGTTTGTACCCCAGGCATATCAACAAAGGTTTAGGAACTGTAAAAAAAAACAAAAAAACTGGACTAGGCGAACAGTGTACCCAGTACACATTATGTAAATATGGCAGTGTACCCTACAGTATCCAACAGGAATCAAATTTTATTAATGATATAACGTCTCCTTCTGACTCACGCATAAATGGGTTTAGGAGTAAAATGGGCACATGCAAAGCATAAGTTCCAAGGCCAAGTTCATGCTCTAAAATGAAAATAACAATAATTTTATTCAAATAAATTGATTTATCTGCTGCTTGGACTTCCTTCATAAGTCAAACATAATTTGATGTTATAATGTCTATGTAATTACATCGGACAGTTTATAAACTTGACTCAGAATAGAAGTAATGCAATGCTCGAAGATAAAATTACCAGCAACACTTAAAATTATAATGACCCACAGTAGCCAACTGATTAGGTATAACATCAACTTAAAGATAAATTACCAGCAGCACTTGAAATTACAATGACCCACAGTAGCCAACTGATTAGATATAACATCAACTTAAAGATAAAATTACCAGCAGCACTTAAAATTATAATGACCCACAGTAGACAACTGATTAGATATAACATCAACCTAAAGATAAAATTACCAACAGAACTTAAAATTATAATGACCCACAGTAGCCAACTGATTAGGTATAACATCAACTTGATAAAATTACCAGCAACACTTAAAATTATAATGACCCACAGTAGCCAACTGATTAGATATAACATCAATTTAAAGATAAAATTACCAGCAGCACTTAAAATTATAATGACCCTCAGTAGCCAACTGATTAGATATAACATCAATTTAAAGATAAAATTACCAGCAGCACTTAAAATTATAATGACCCACAGTAGACAACTGATTAGATATAACATCAATTTAAAGATAAAATTACCAGCAGCATTTAAAATTATGACCCACAGCAGCCAACAGATTAGGTATAACATCAACTTAAAGTTGCAAATAAGGTACATGTACATATTGTTCTACAGCGTGTACATGTAAAAGATTTTGTTACTTACCCTGAAATCAAATACAAGCTTCTTGTTTTACAATAAAAAACAAATTTAGCACACATAGAGGGTGTAAAAAAAAATAAAGATATACATTAGCAGTGAAGTGATTCATTGATATACTGATACATTTGCCATACCAATACACATATTGATACAAGAGGGGAATCGGTACAAAATGATACTTACCCTGCAAGATATTTTAATATTCACCAATCATGAATACTTATTAGTCATTTACTTTTTATTCTTTAAATTGAGAATTCACCTGAGACAGATGTAACCGGCAGAGACACTCATTTTTTCAGTAAAAAAAAAGAAAAACCTGTTGAAAACACCTGCTTGCCTTCTACAGATTAATACAAGGTGACGTGGTTCATAATGTTTGGCCCAACCTCACAGATTCCATGCTAATTATCTTATCCCAGCTGCATGTTTAACATATAGGATACATTCCAAATGTGTTCCCTATGTATAATGAAGTGTTTTACTCATCATTTCATAACCACTTCTAAGTAAAGTTAAGCTGTTGATTTACATGTGGTCTACTTGGGTCTAATTTAATGGCTAAATTTCCAGTGTGTTACACAGTGAAATATGCAGCATTGAATTCTGATTAGTGGTTACTGTTTGTTCCAGTCCAGAGTAAACAATAACCACCAATCAGAACTTAATGTAGCTTATTCCCAGGAAGTATTGGCAAAGCAACAGAGAAACTTCACACAAAAGCCATTAACTGATATGTAACTTACTTACACTGTACATAGGAAGCAAATTTGGAATGTCTCTTTTTGCCTTGAGATATTTAATCAGTAAGTGAACACGCCAAAGGGATAAATATAATTAGAACAGAAACTGTGAGGGGCTGATTTCCAACTGCACGAGTTTTTTACCTTGTGTACACTTTTAATTTTATTTTAATAGATGAAGGGGGGGGGGAGTTATCAATAGATTTCCTTTTTAACTAACAAAATCAAGTGCCTGTGACTGTGGCAGATGTTTTGCATCTGTAGGAATTAAAATGGAATAGATCTTCTTAGTATTCATCCCCACTACCACATCTGGACTCGTTCTAGAGGAGATTTTCTTTGCTCAAAGGAAATTGCGCTATTTCTTCTATTTTTAAGATAACACAGTAATATCTTCCAAGTTTAAGTAAAGACATGACATTTGTAATAACATGTCTTAAGGCATTCATGCAGACCAAAACAAAGGGCATGGTGACCAAGATGACGCATGCATCTGATCAAGTGGGACAGCCTGATGATCTAAAAGACTGAATTAAAATCACCAACAACTAACAGGATTACACACACACACACACATATTATATAAATAAACCCACAACCAGACAGTACTACAAGCAAATAATTTGTGACATAATGTGTGATGACTTTTCCAGCTATGACTTCATCTAAAACAGCTGTTTAAGATGGTACTGTAACTAAAATTTGTGTACTTTGATCTTTGCACCTCCTCCCCCTGCCCCTCCTCCCCCACACTTCCCTGCAATCACAGGTGAGATAGACAAGAGTGGTGACAAGTCTCCATACCGGATGCAAAAGTGTTGGAATAGATACTGACTACCTACCTTCTACATTTATGGTCCATTTAAATGTATCAGGTGACACCCTGCAACAATGAACATGGACAATAATGCCTTCTGTACTTTTCTTTTCACTGATGTTGACCTCCTTCCCTAGAAGACGTTTGATGAGTGTCGTCTTGCCCACGCCCATGTGCCCAACCACCATGACACGAATGTTGTAGACTCTTTCTTTGCCATGTCTCAGCGCCTCTTTGAACAACTGAACAGATTTGTCATTCATTCTCAGAATTTCTGCTGGGATGTATGCAGTATCTAAAAATTAATGAAGAACTGTTTGAGTTAGTACAGTTGTCATGACATAAAAATGACTGAAGCAGGAATTTAATGTATCATACAGCTGGACTCTGTAGTGTTCATATGATGTGAAACATTCTATACTAGTTAGGAATAATCAACGAGTCAATCATATTGTTCATACAGCACTGATGACAAGGGGGCAACTGGACCCTCTTGTATGCTTTCCACATATATGACCAACGGAGCTTTAACTCGGGTATAACTGCCCTACAGGTAAAGCCCATTTTTCCCAAACCCACCCACATTTAATATAGCCTGGGAAAACTTGAGCCAAAGTAAGTCAGGATACCCAACTGAATCCAACTCTCAGCAAGACAAAGAACTAAATTTTATTGATTAAAATAATAATAAATAACCCATGTATTAATATGAGTTCATACTCATGTGGCAGACAATAGTTTCAAATCAGTTTTGCTAATTAATGTTCATTCCCACATGGTGACCTAATGTTGTTTCCTCCATGGAAGCCTTATTTAGCTTACCATTTACACGAGAGTTTTACTAACTTTTGTATTTATCGTGCAACTAAAATGAAGTAGTCTCCCTTTACACACAAAATCAATTATGGAGTTTCACAATCGATTATATTATAGGTTTGCTCAACCAACTGATGACCAATTATAATTGATAACTGGAATAACACTATATATATATAAGTATAATAAGCATGTAAGAGTAATATTAGTAGGTCTTTCTACCAATAGTCATAATTTTATTTGTAACCAGGTGCTTTAAACTATGCAATCTGCTGCCATAATGGAATCAGTCATCTCCCACCCTGCAATCTCACACCCACTAAGCTGCACACTAGTAAAGTCATGTCATGCCCAAATATAAAGTCAAAATATACAAAGAATGCAAGCAAAATAGTTTCCTTATAGGGACAATTTTAACAGAAACATGATCATTTTCCAGTTGTCAGCTTTTGCTGTAAACAGATGAAAACTGGTGTGTGCCCAATGTGATATGTACACTGAACTATATGGTGTACTCTAAACTATGTTATTCTGCTCATATAAATGTGTATAAAATAATATTCAAAGATAAGATATTTACATTGATTTAATAGTTAAAGCAAATGAAGACTTGTTTTACTGGGTTTTGGGAAGACTGATTTATTGGCTATGAAGGTAGTTATTGTTTGATCTAATAAAGACTGGAAATAAAAGACCCTATTAAATAGTAACTCCGTTGATTGTCATAATTTGTATCTTTTATTATTTATTTATTTTATTTATATATCTTCTTTTATGTTTATTATAATTGTTCATTCCTCCTTTTGTTTATTCCTTCATTCATTTTATTCTTGTGTCTACTATTTTATTTACACATCTGCATCCACCTCTGTGTCTTCATCTGTTTCACTGTACATTCCTTTGAACTATGAGACTGGTTGGTGAAATCAAAAACTAAATAAATCCATTTTAAAGGTTATCTGTGTACAGTATAAATATGAGAACCTTGTTAATGGAGTTCAGAATACTCTGGAGTTTCTATGCTGACTTAACATTTGCAAAGTTTTCATCACATTCATTTCGAAATATTTTGAATATTTAGTTGTTTATCATGCCATAATTCCAACTGGTATAAATTGTGGAGTTTTTCAGCCAACAGCTTTTATTATATTTTGGGTCAGAATGTTGCGTTCAAATGCAAAGCTTGTCAAGATTGCTAGAAACTTCTGAGCAGTATACTACATAAGGTGACTCTGACCTGGTAAGACATCAGAATACACCAAGCATGCGACCCATTCCAGCCACGAAGAAAGGGTCTGAGGTGTGATATCCTGTGTTCTGGCTCACACCGGAAGGTACAGGCATTTGCGCATGCCACAACTTGTCTCTGCATTTGAAGTTAGTGCTTGAGAGTGCAAGCAGGATCTTGCATGACTGCTGTTCTAGTCCTGTATATGGAAGACAGTGAGTAAGTGACGATTCTTTACGACTCTTTAATTACCGACAGATGGTAACCTATTTGGGGCTACAAAGCCCAATTGAGTCAAGAGAACCACTGAACCCTCCAAATGGAACTAAAGAGAGTTTGGGTCAACATAAAAGGCATGCAGCTCTCTTACCCTGCATGCAGAAGCTAAAGCTATCAGGAAACATGACATGTATGATAGTAACTTTGGTGAAGTGTAAGCTAGATGTTGGAATGGATTCGAATCAAGCCATGTTAAAACCCAGCACTGATTCCATTTGGAGACAAAATGAGGGATACTGGGCGATTGAAACCAAAATTGTTTAAATAATCCGATGGGTCTATATTCCACCCAAAAACATGTCTGCCATGATGCTGGAATATGTTCAATGTCACAGGGCGGTAGCCTTTGGTAGAGATTGGGGCCCAACTGTTTCTCCTCAAAGAGCCAGAGAAAAAGTCTGCCAGTTGAGGGATTAAGGCACACAAAGGGACGATTTTGTTGGTATGACACCAGTCCCTGAAAACATGCCATTGTCCCTCATAAGCCTTTAGGGTATAGAGTATTGTTGTCTACAATTGATCATTTAAACTGTTTGTCTCTCAAGACTGTCCTGGTAAGAGCCAAGTGTAGAGAAGAAGAGGATGGTAGTGGCAGGAAAGGACCACTGACAACCGTGAATCCTGGAGAAGATTTGGGAAGGCAGAAATCTTATTGAGCATATCTATTGCTAGAACGAATAGATCAGTGTCCCAGGACTCATCTCAACTGAGAGGGGCTATCAGAATTATCTTGCCATTCTGACCCCATAAACTCTTGATTATTTTTAGACTTGCCATCATGGGATGGGAGGCAAATGCCCAAAAACCCTCCAAATGATTGACAGTGCATTCATGGCCCAAGCTTTTCTGTCTGGAACAGGAGAGACGAAGGTGGGTAGCTTGTGATTCCACCTAGAGGGTGATCATCGGATCCCCCCCGAAGTGCACAAATCCAAGTGATGACAGGTTGATGGAGAGACAATCCTGTGTGAAGGACTTGACCACTTCTGGACTGAGTCTTGGCCAAAACATTAAGTTTTCTGGGAATGTGTCTGATTTTTATGTTGATATGGAGATTGTTGTACCAATAAAGAAACTTCCAAATCAGAACAGGCTAGGGGACTTGGTGCCTCCCTGTTTGAGGAAATAGATCACCTCCACAGAGCTGCTCTTTTCAGAACTGAAAGGCATTGATGACAGTCTTCATTTCCTGGATGTTCATGTGTAGAGGCCATTCTCCTGGCTTCCACATGCAGTGAAGGTTGGCAACAGGTGGGCACCACCACCATGTGTAAGGCGTTGGTACCTACCATTATTTCTGCTTGGGCCTTCTCCAGCAGGATTCCCATAGTCAGCCGACCTGGAATGCCCCACTGACCCAGGAATGATCAAATTTTGGGCGTGATCATGACTACTTAATCAAGGAGACTTGAGAAGGGGTGCCATTTTGCTGGCAAGTTCCATATAAACAAAACGTTCAAATGGGATCAAGTCTGTTACTGCAGTGATTAAACTGAGGAGTTGCAAGAACTGTCTCATGGAAATCCAAGTTTTGTTTGAGACAGACTTGACGAGTTCAACGATTCTGGTAATGTGAACACAAGCAAGCCGCACCAGATTCCGGGTGGTTAAGAACTCTATACCCAGATGGACAAAGTTCTGGGATGGACAGAAGTCTGACTTTCCCAGTTCACTAAAAAGCCTAGAAGGAAAAGAAGATCTTTCCTGCCTTGGAGTAGGATAGAACTACCATGTGTTTTTGTAGGATGTCATTCAGGTATGCTGCCATTGTAAATGACGTTGACTGGAACAAGGAGTTGATAGTGAAAGTGAAAGACTAGGGGCTGATGTTGAGGCCAAAGGTAAGAACAGTGAACTGATAAACTGTGTCTTGGTAAGCAAAAAAAGCTGGAGAAATGTTTGTGACATGGGGGCGCGGGCAAGTAGGGATGTGAAAAATATGCATCAGTCAGATCGCAACTGACGGCATATTCATCCAATTGAACAGAGACACGGATTGAATTCACTGTCTCCATCTTGAATTGGTTGAGGTGATTCCAATTGATGGTGGGTCTCAACCTGGTGTTTGCTTTCTGAAAAGGAAACAGCCTTGAGTAAAACCCTGGGGATTGTGGTCTTTGCACAAGCTCCACTATATTTTTTTAATTTTTATGAGTGACCATATCTCCTGTTGTAGAAAGGCATCCTTCTCCTAATTTGACAGTGTATTCATGAAGAGGGAAGAGATCTACCAATCTACCAATTCTTTAGAGCAGCAGTTGGGGTGGGGTCATTCTGAAGTAGCCAACACCCTAAAATGTACAAATGTCCTTGACGGTGGCTTGGAAGCTAAATTTCAGTCCATTCATTGATCGGATCATGTGATGAATGGTGGATTGAAGAAGTTCTGTTGCACTCACTGTGTGTTGAGGCCCTACTGAATCTATCTGTAGTGCTAGAGAAGACATACCAGGTGGTATGAAGACTCAATTCCGTCACTATGAAAATGTCACTAGCTCTCCCTTGTGAACAAGCAGTGAACATACGAAGTCTGGCACTGCTGGCTGGTTCACCCTGTGAATGGTTGGCCTAGAAGCTGGTGGTACAGAAGATGGTCCAGCTATCACCAGTACCCCCTGCTCCAATGGCCTGCCTGGACAGAGAGATTTCCCAAAGAAATCTCTGTCACAGAAAGGGCATGTCACTGACGGTATGGTTGGATGGATGGATTTGTCGCTAAGATCCCTGTCAATCATAGTTGGCTGAACTGATTCGATGAAAGGATCCCAATGATGGAACGGATGAATGGATGGCAACAGTGAAGCTTTTAATATGCATTAGATCCAATGGATCCAGTGTGAACGATATGTGGTCAGCCTGGATGCTGGCATTATATAAGATGGTCTGGCAATCACCGGTTCTGGCTGCACCAAAGGCCTGGCTGAAGTGAGAGATTTCTCATTGAAATTACTGGAATAGTAATGATAATATGCTGACCATATGCCTTGATGGACATATCTGTCACTATGAACTATCTGGCTGAACCATTTCAATGAAAAGGTCCCCATACTGGGATGGCTGGAATGCCAGTGTCGGCTGGATGGTTGGCAATGTTGGGATGGCTGGTGATGGCTGGACAACTAGTAACAAGTACAGCAGTTGGATCCAACAGATCTGGCATGAATCCCATGTGCCCGGACTTATAGGCCCAAAGGCCATGCTCAGACGTGGGAGGATTTATGCCTCATGAGGGCTAAAGGAACATGCACCATAACGATGCTAATGGACCAGCCATTTAGTTTTCTGGGATGGGAGGCAGACTGGGAGATGGATGAAAACAAAATATTTCAGCTCTTAAATAGCTTGAACAAATATTTTTGCTTCTTCTTGAGAAAAGGACCAATAATTTATATCCATTCTATTAGTCAAAAGAAAATCAACTATCCTGATGTACAAGAAAACAAACAAAAAAATGATTCTAACAAAATCCCAACCTCAACCCCCTCCCTAACTATATGGTTGATCTCTAGAATACCAGATATGGTCCTTATATGGATTAATGAAAGTCAACAAAAATTCAATTTCCTACCTACCTACCTACTCCTGACTTATTTTTTCTTCCCAGATTGTGATAGTTCATGTCAAAAGTTTACAATTCAGATATGAGAACTGGGCATTGTGATAACATTATTATTTTCTAACTTTAGCATACAGAAGAAAAAGTTATATGGGCAGCGCTGTTGATGTTGGGTAGATTGAGTTACTACACATATTTAGCATTAGACCATTAGAGTAGGTCAGTAAAGAGCAAACAACTTCTTAATTTAGGGCTCGTCATGTTACAACAGAGCAATGGACAGCTAAGATCTGGTGATATAATGTAAGTTTAAAGGTCAGCATGTATAAATCGACTCTGCATTCTCAAAACATTTTAGAACAAAATTCAAGACTCCCAAACACCTTCACATAAATGAAATTACAATGAATATAAAAGGAAATAACATAAAATTTTGAGGATCTTCTTTAATCTGGTTCTTCTACTAATATGTCGAGTGCCATGCTAGCTCAGTTGAATCAACAGAGTATCTGACTTGTAATCCAATGATGGTAGGTTTGATACACATCCAGCCAGCCCTGGTCTGCTACATCAGCATGTCTTTGGGAAAGGTTTTGGTTTGGAGATAATGGTACAGAATCACAAATAGGTTATTCAATGCCATGGCAATTAGAGTCAAGTGCCTTGCCCAAGGACACACCACAGTAGCTGACCCAAAGTTCCGATGGTAGGATCCAAGCTCGCACCCTTCCTGCCACGAGTCTGGTATGCTAACCACGGAGCCACTATGGTTCCTTTGGGAAAGAGACTTAGATCTAATTTATCAAAGATTATAGCCAATAATGTGTTCAAAGTGCCATCAAATAAAACCCACCAAAGAAAAAATATACTCACTTTATAGTGCCATCAAATAAAACCCACCAAAGAAAAAATATACTCACTTTATAGTGCCATCAAATAAAAACCCACCAAAGAAAAAATATACTCACTTTATAGTGCCATCAAATAAAAACCCACCAAAGAAAAAAATATACTCACTTTATAGTGCCATCAAACAAAACCCACCAAAGAAAAAATATACTCACTCTTATACAATATTCTAACTGTAGATTATGGCAGATAAAGATTGCATCAATTGTAGATGTGAAAGGGAGATATTATTCACAAAAATTAACTTAAATGCACATGCAAACTCATCTTTTACTTCTTTCATTTAATGATTTAACCAGGCTTGTTTTATTTTCATAAAATTACTCTCCGTTTCTAACATCAATTTCAAATCAAACGAATCACAAATTTCATGATCAGTTGTATTATATTTTTTGCATTTGCATGTTGAAATGAGCAATTTTGGCAATACAAGACTTTCTCACACAAAACTGATGAACCTGTTTGACAAACCTGTATGACACACATACTATATAGATATATATATGTATGTTTGTGCTTTCTGTAAATTACAGCAACAGAGCTACTACATGCATCTTTACTTCTGGGGGTGGGAGTAATGCTGGCTGAAAGGATTTTCCACCAATATAAACCATATACACTGGCTGTCTTGGCATTTCTTTCTTTCTTTGAAACTATTCATTAATTTTACCAACAGTTAATAATTTGTTCTTTCTATTTCTTTAATGTCAGCCTAGAAGAAAAGGAAAGAAAAACTAATTACAGCCCTTCAAACAAACTTGGCATAATCTCCCTTATGGGTTGCCCCTTCTCTAAAATAATCTGTGGGAAAACTGGATGCCAGAGTGGTTGTGGATAATCGATATAATCGCACCTCAGTGAGAAAGAATAATTTCTAAATAATATTAATATGAATACCATAGATTAACCGTATTACACCTGACAGACAACAGTTTCCCTGTCTCAGTTTTGACACGTGAATCTTCAGAAATTTTATGAAATATGATTGGTAGATATGCAAACAGAAACCTAAGAATGTAAATGATGTATAATGGCTTCCTTCAATATCAAAATTAAGATTTACATATTTAAATTCAGAATTAAAATCATCAGTTAAAATGTTTATTATACATTTTATTTTTAACATCAATCTCATCAAACATTTCGTACAAAAATTGTCTGGAGAATGAACATTCTTAATTATTATTACTATTATTTCCATTTTGATTTTCATCTAATTGTGATTATATTTGACATATTTTAAACTTGTTTGTCTTGGTAATAAAGTTATAACTTGATATATGTATTGTATATGTGAATTAAAATTCATGACAATTGTCAAAAAATGAAGAAAGCAGTTTTATTTGGCCTATCATGTAAACATTTAGGTTAATACAACAAGAAATATGGATTACCTTGTGGACATGAATACACGGGTGTGTATATTGTGATCTTATTGCTGGACACATTTGTAACATACAACAGTCCTTGCTGTTCCTCCCAGAACATGGCCTGAAGAACTGATGGCATTCCCTCCTTGTATATAGTCACTAACTGACCTTTCTCTGTCAGCTGATGAATAGAAGGAGGATCCTGGTTACATACAAATATATACCCCTGTGCATCCACAACTATACCCCTGGGGTCCTTCAGATCATCATGTTGAAAGAAAAATTCCCATTCTGAACTTTTATACCCATATACGCCAGACTTATCATGGCAGTCACCAGCCCAACATGAAATATAAACCATGGTATCATCTCGGGGGTTTGTTGCCAAGTAGGTCACACTGAACACCCCACATTTACAGATCTTATGAACCATGTCCACATGCCCATCTGTAATGGACACAATGCCCCAACACAGACTGTCCTGTTTCTTACCACTGACTAAAAGCTTATTATTCAAATATGTCACACCTTGACATTCATCAAATTTGCTCTTCATATTTAAAGTCGTCACCCATGTTATCGATGGTGCCTGACCTGTAGATTTGATGGACAGGATTTCTATCCGACCAACATCCCACAGACAGACTGCAATTTGAATTTCATCATCACGTATGTTACATATGCACATATCGCGGGGACGTGACATCAGTCTGTTGTAGACAGCCAGAAGATGTCCATCTTGGAGACTGTAAATACGGAGTTTCCACACCATGGTGTCCAGGACCATCACCATATCTGGATACAATACCACAAGACCGGTGAACACTGGGCCAGGCCCAGCTGTGAAAAGCAAGTGAAATATATCAGCATATACACGCAAATATTCTCATGTATACTTATAATAAAATATAACATATGTCGAAACAGCAATATATGATAAATTTCATCATATTTATGACTTTAAATATTGTGTAATGTTGTAAGTGTAACCTCATTATGCCTACCACCATCACTGCTCTATGATCATTATCATCATTATGATATTATTATCATTATGATGGTATTATTATTATTATTATTACAGATGGCTTGACAGAAGTTGTCACATGACAATATTCTTAGCTCTGTACCCTGGTTTTGTAAGGTGAAGATGTAAAATGGTCTTTACCTTTAGTCTGACATTGTTACTGTATTCATATAAAACAAAAATGTACAGAATCAAGTAACAATATTGTCAACACCGGTTCTGTTTGGGGAGGGGGATATTCATGCAGTCATAAGTGCTAATGTCCTTGAACTCTTTCTACACCATTAGATCTAGACACACAAAACTTAGGTCAATGATAGCCTTATGCCTGCAGATTGTTTTAATGCCATTAACACTTAGAATTGTATTCATGATCCTCAGGGTAGGGCTAAATGAGTAGGCATAATTTTACATACATTTCAAATATGTCTCAAGTTCTAAGCATCATATGCCTGAGAATAAGTGATCAATGACTGAAGTGTCTAGAAATTCCCACTCATTAATAATATATAAGCTTTCTAGAGTCAAAAAGACAAAGGTGCATATGTAATTGACATTGACCACAACCAACTTCAACACCCTCCCACCCCACCCCCCGACGAGATTGCCTCCAAATAAGAATATATACCAAACTGGGCATACAAAACAAATTAAGCATTCAATTTACCCTGGGGTCCATCCTTACCCCAAGGGACTTGGTCCATATAGTAGGTCACTGCTTGAAAACTATCAAAGTCATCACACTTTAACCACATACAGTTTTGATGCACTGCTTGGTTCACAATGTGGAGACCACTGAGGTCTCCACCTTGTAGCTAAATGTATGCTTAGAGGGCATGAAAAGACAAACTGACGGAAGCAACTAACGTTGACCAGCATCCATCCTTATCCCCCGAACTTAGCCCCTGTGTCAAACTTGGAAACTATTGACATTCCACCCAGTAACAATATAAACACTTGCTAGGCATGAACACACAAAAGTATGCATGTAACGGACACTGATTCCCCTCCTCCTGGGACTGATGCCTATTCCTAGGGTCTGAGCTCCTGGGACTGATGCCTACTCCTATGGATTTAACTTCTGGGACCAATGCTTACTATTAGGGACTTAGCCCATTGGATGGATGCCAACTCCTGGGGACTTAGCTCCATGGATCTGATGCCTACTACTAGGGACTTAGCTGCTGGGACTGATTCCTACTCCTAGGGACTTAGCCCCTGGGACTGATTCCTACTCCTAGAGACTCAGCCCCTGGGACTGATTCATACTCCTAGGGACTTAGCCCCTAGGACTGATGCCTACTCCTAGCGACTTAGCTCCTGGGACTGATGCCTACTCCTAGTGACTTAGCTCCTGGGATTGATTCCTACTCCTAGGGATTCAGCTCCTGGGACTGATTCCTATTACTAGGGACTTAGCCCCTGGGACTGATGCCTACTCCTAGAGACTCAGCCCCTGGGACTGATTCATACTCCTAGGGACTTAGCCCCTGGGACTGATTCCTACTCCTAGGGACTTAGCCCCTGGGACTGATTCCTACTCCTAGGGACTTAGCCCCTGGGACTGATTCCTACTCCTAGGGACTTAACCCCTGGGACTGATTCCTACTCTTAGGGACTTAGCTCCTGGGACTGATTCCTACTCCTAGGGACTTAACCCCTGGGACTGATTCCTACTCTTAGGGACTTAGCCCCTGGGACTGATTCCTACTCCTAGGGACTTAACCTCTGGGACTGATTCCTACTCCTAGGGACTTAGCCCCTGGGACTGATTTCTACTCCTAGGGACTTAACCCCTGGGACTGATTCCTACTCCTAGGGACTTAGCGCCTGGGACTGATTCCTACTCCTAGGGACTTAGCCCCTGGGACTGATTCCTACTCCTAGGGACTGAGCCCCTGGGACTGATTCCTACTCTTAGGGACTTAGCCCCTGGGACTGATTCCTACTCCTAGGGACTTAACCCCTGGGACTGATTCCTACTCCTAGGGACTTAGCCCCTGGGACTGATTCCTACTCCTAGGGACTTAGCCCCTGGGACTGATTCCTACTCCTAGGGACTTAACCCCTGGGACTGATTCCTACTCCTAGGGACTTAGCTCCTGGGACTGATGCCTACTCCTAGGGACTTAGCTCCTTGGACTGATGCCTACTAGGGACTCAGCCCCTAGGACTGATGCCTACTCCTAGCGACTTAGCTCCTGGGACTGATTCCTACTCCTAGGGACTTAGCTCCTGGGACTGATGCCTACTCCTAGTGACTTAGCTCCTGGGATTGATTCCTACTCCTAGGGATTCAGCTCCTGGGACTGATTCCTATTACTAGGGACTTAGCCCCTGGGACTGATGCCTACTCCTAGGGACTCAGCCCCTGGGACTGATTCATACTCCTAGGGACTTAGCCCCTGGGACTGATTCCTACTCCTAGGGACTTAGCCCCTGGGACTGATTCCTACTCCTAGGGACTTAACCCCTGGGACTGATTCATACTCCTAGGGACATAGCTCCTGGGACTGATTCCTACTCCTAGGAACTTAACTCCTGATTCATAACTTGGAAACTTTTGAGATCTGCACCTTATAATCATATATACGCAACTTGCATTATATATGCAACTTACTAACTGACATGGGGCCCCGTATGGCCGAGTGGTCTAAAGTGCTCTCCATTACGGATCACTGCCATCTCACCTCTGTCTGCGTGGGTTCGTGTTTCAGGCTCGGCCAATGTGGTTATGTGAGAAAGCTTGCCGGTAGCTTCTCGTGGGTCGGTGGTTCTTTCCGGGTTCTCCCAGGTTCTTCCTCCACCATTAATACTGGCCGCCATGTATAGCCTATCTTGTGCTGAAAAATGGCGTTAAACCCTATAACAACAACAACAACAACAACAACAACAGCTAACTGACATCAGCATCTATACCAACCTCCAGGGACCTGGCCTATATGATACAGCTTGGAAACTAGTGAGGTCCCCCCACCCATAACCATATACACCCGTAATGGGTTGGGTTGCCATAATCCTCTTTTTCGTGGACATGCCCCCCTTTAAATCTCTGACACAGAAACACCCATTCTTTTTTGAAAGTTCAAAATATGGCTAACCCTATTACTGGGCACGAAAATACAAATTAATACGTGTAATCAAAATTTGCCCTGGGGTCCATCCTTACCTCAAGGGATTTAGACTATAGGTCATAGTTTTTAAAAGTATCAAGGTCCTCTCTCTCTCTCTCTATAACCACATTCATTTTTATATACTTGCAGGGCAAGAACCGACAAATGCTCATACCCAATTTAAATCTGTCTCATAGTAGTTCTTACTCATGGGGTGATAGATCTATCCAAAAAGAAAGAGGCTCAAACTTTGTCTTTTCAGTCAAACAGTAAAGTGCGGAATGTTGCAAAGACACAAAATAGTAGCTACTGATGTTGCTAGGTAAAAACTATAAAATAAAGAATGTCCTATCATCCAGGGAAACACAGTCAACTTAAATTTGATTTTCTACAAAACAGTACAACAATATTCATCGATACTGGTACTATGGAACAATAGCAAGATTGACAATGGATGACCAATATTACTAGGCAGAAATTCTTTATAAAAAATTTTAACTGAACTATAGTATGTTAAGAAGTAAAACCTTTCCACTTTGTTTTTTTTCTTTTTTTAAAATATGACGCCTGTAATGGTTTGCCATAATAAAATAGTCTACCCAACAAGCACAACCTAAAATAAAACAATAAGCCAGCAATTCTGGACTGTTATCCCACTTTTACACAAAATAAAGTTAGATTGAAATAGGAGAATAGTGTGCCATGCATTTACCCTATATGGTAAATGGTCTACATGTTTTACTGATGATATCATGTCCTATGTCCGCTTGCCATACATGCATAGTTTGGGTGAATGGGATCGGCAGAAATTGTGGAAAACTGTAGTTTTAAAACAAAATAAAAAATTACAATAATATGTTTTAAACATATTTAATTTTATCCTGGACATCCTTTGTAAGTCAGACATGCATTCTGTAGCGTCAACATTTTTGAAACTTTTCATTATTAATTTTAGCAGCTAAATTTCAGTGAGACACTTACGTAAACAGTTTTCAGACATATTGTAGTTACATACATCCAGCAATAAAAAATTACTTTGACAATGTATACCAGAAACTTTTTCTTGCAAACTAAATGCAGGTCCGTTTCCTTGATGCTGCTGCATGTATGATCATGAATTATTTCACTCGCATCCCCTCTTGCCATTTGCCTGAAGTTCAATGTTATTCTTTCACATATTGTTGTCTGAATTATGCATGCACCCTAGGACCAGAAGGTCTAATGTGAAACAATGCTATATTTCCATGTCTGGCCATCAGGGTGGACTTGTCATCTTAGAGAAGGTAGGCACAATAGGCAATCTGATTAAAACCAGATCTCCGCTGTCCTATGTGAAGATCTGACAGAACGCGCTTAAGGGTCATGTTCTAGCAACCTTTGAATTAGCAAATGTAAATGAACTTTCTTAAATCTGAAAGTTAATCAGATCATTCGGCCCCCACTGATGCTCTTTAACCACTTTGCTTAGTCTCCCTAATAAGAAGATATAAGACATCATCTGATCGGCTGATAAAATTAGTGATTATTGTAATAACATAGGTCATCCAAATGTGACCCCTAAGTGGTTGCTCTCAGATCTTCACAGAGAAATGTGGAGATCTGATTTGAATCAGATTGACACAATAGGTTAAATTATGTAAGAATATACAGATTACCAAGGAAAGAATGCAGTAATGGTCAATAAACCTCTGTCCAAAGACGTCATGCAAAACTATACAAGCATGTCACCTGATGGAACTGAGCAGGAGATAAACTATGCAACTGTCATTCAGTTGAATCATGGAAGGTTATAAACAAACATTTTTGTTTTTCAGAACTTAAATATCTGACTGTATTTGTAATGATGTTAAATCAAAAAAAAGGAAACAGCAACACCTCGTTCCTGCAGAATATACTCATAAAAATGGAACTCTGTTTTGACTTAATTATTATAGCCTTGCAGACACTTATATAATATTCCCCTCCTCAAAAATATCACCATTGCACGTTGTTATACTTCACAAATAATATGAAAATATTACAAAGTTATCCTAATACTCTCACTTAATGAAAAAAGCAATACAGTTGATGAAAGTCCTAGTAGAGGAAAAATACACCAACAGTAAAAACGGTTTTTCATCAAGTGTTTATTAAACTGCATGGAGTCATTTGATAATGGTATTTAACACAAGTAATCTCAAACAATAATCAAAAGTTTTTGGCATAATGTTAAGTATAATTCTTGCACAGTCAGAACACTGTTGAGAATGACTATTACTGTCAGCCTAACCCCCTCTCTGATACATTTACATTGGTGACATCATTACGCAGTAGGGCTCATAGAATTTCAGTGAAAAGTGACAGTACATATAGCAGAATTTAAGTACCAACCCAGAGAGAACTATGTCACCCTGATTACAACTGAAAGTTTGATGATGGTGCATATTTGGCCCCAGCTTAGTTTATTATGTATTGAAACACCAGGTGTAAGTTTTTTTATTTGTTAGCAAAAACTGTTGTTATATGTGAGTTATACATCACATACCTTCTTTTAGTTCCAGCATCCCAACTTGGAACAGATTACAAGAAGAACTCTTTGCTGTTGCTGTGGCCATGGTGTTCTTCTAACAAACTGTACCTCAAGAAATACTGGCCCTAAGTGACTGAGTTGTCAACTTAATATAGTGACGACATGTGGACTACACTGCAAAAGATAGAGAGCCAAAATCCAAGTTCATATAAACAATTAAGATTTCATTTACAAATTGTTGGAGAGACATCAGTTTGTTTTGTAAAAAGAGAAATTCTGAAAGGTCACAAGTAAAATTGTCCTATTCTAATTGGGCACTTGCAAATAAAGTATTGACTGTGTGCAGCTGCAAATAGACAACATGTTTACTATTGATTTGCAAACAAACAGGAAAAAGTATTACACTTGCATGATGATATATTTTACCTTAAGACAGTGCAGTGCATGCTACTGAAAAGAAAAGCAAACATTCAGAAATTAAGAAATACATGAACATGCTAAACTTACATGTCACCCACTCATTTTCAGCTCAACTTGCCAAAAGTAAGGCCCCATTTGCAAACACTACTTGTGTGTGTGACTTTCAGTGTGTGTGACTTTCACGAACAGACTGTGATCAACTTGGTGAAAAAAGTTATATCACTGAGATCTTTGGAATATTCCATTATACACTAAGTGCACATATTAATGGGGCAATCTTTCATGTGATTAACAGAGTGTTTGAAATCTCTGGAGGTTTTTTTAATTACTTTTATATTTTATTTATTTTTATAAAATGTAATGGAGTTACAAAATATTTCTCATTTAATTTTTTCTCTTTGCACACCCTTTTCACTCCCACATGCACACACACATATATACACACAATTTTTTACTTGTTCACAGCACTCTCTGATTGTCAAGAATTGATGGAAAACACAGAAAATAACCTCTCATAACACTATTCAGAATCACCAGTTTGAGTTTATGAAGAGTTATTTCTCTTGAAGAAAGAAATAATTATATTACAAAAAAATTCATACATTCCAGTAGAACAATTTACACAAAGGACAGGTACAGGTAGTCCATTAAATGGCCTTAATTTAATTTTCTACAAACTTTTGAATCCTGATGAAATTAGTCTATGCAGTGAAAGGTTGTCATTAATCAAAACAGTCGATGTTTTAGGTGGACTTTTTTAAAATCTTTTTTTTGCTGGATGTCATAAAGATGCTCTGCTCACTTTATCTTGGATTTTTTAGATAATAATCAGACAATTTTCTTCATTTTAGGCATGAAGCCCACTCCCTTAAAACAAAATCATAATTACATATTACACATATTTCACAATTCTGCACAACATAATTGGTTCTACCAAGGTTATACTTAAAATTTTAAGAAAATTAAGCTCCAAAGAAGATCTTGTTTATTATATGTATTTTGAGCATATTCTTTAATTCTTTTGTATACTTTATGAGTAGTCAATTACTACTGTATATGCTCACTTATAAGTATAACTGCAAACTGCACACAGCCAGATATGTTGTCACATAATGCACACATCTAGGTCTGTGCAGTTTATTAGGAGTAATCAGTAGAGCAAACAACATAGACCCTGATATGCAGGTACATTATGCTATGGCAGATCAAGAGCTGTGTTGTTTTTTGCAGTTTGACTCAACTTTATAAGTGAGTGTATATGGTAATTAGTAACCGTATTTGACTGCAGTTCAAAATTTATAAATTTGGCATGAATAAAATTATCTATTTGCTGGAAAATCATTAGAGGATTAAGTATTTTCACCCAAATCTATAACTTTTTCATTTAAATTATATGATTATGAAATAAACTGAAAGCAGAATGTTTTATTTTATTTAAAAGGAAAAAAGAAAATCTTAAATAAAAGGCTGGCACTGACAATGTCATGATTGTGCCCCTAATGCGGGAATATGTGCACACTTACCATCTATCCTCTGGTATTTAGGTTTGGGACAATCTGACCCAACTTGAAAAGAAAAAGATAGGGAACAACATAACATACCTGCCAGAAATAGAGCTAAAAAAAAATTTGACGGCCCGATGTCCAGGTCCCCTCTAATTTTAGATCGGGTATGTCCTATATTCTGCAGTGAGGTGTGGGTTTGGCTTGTTGAGCAAAGTTCTGATTTGCCTGAAGAAACTTTGATTGCGCTAATGAAACGTGTAAATGTATTTTAAAGATGTTGACATACCTGCCATAACACAGCACAATCTAAATAAGATCACCACTGTCCTATGTTAAAATGAGATCTGATTTTAATCAAACTGAAGCACGACGTGTCATGCTAAATATATGATTTTGTACACCCAAACCCCCTGACATGGTCATGCTTCAAGAAAACACAATTTTCAGTAATCTTCAAAAATATAAGAAAATTAAACAAAAAACAAATAAAACATATAAAAAACAAAAAAGATATGCCTGCTACATGTAGCATGTTTAAATGGTAAACATTCATGACTGGAGCTGATGTAAAATTATCCTCTGGGCAGTTTAAAAAGTGGCAATTAAAGGTGAAGAGGTCAGATATAAATCACTATTTCACACATTACTTATTGCCTAACAATAGCTAGTGAGATGTGTTTGAAGGCTTTAATTGCCAGACAATAGCTAGTGAAATGTGTTTGAAGGCTGCACTGGGTTAGCCCATTGTGCTAATTTGCATAGGTAGGATCTGGATGTGGAACAGCCCATAACAGGTAAATCTGAGATGCTAGATGCATGTACAAGGACAGAAGTTATCATATATCATTGCCTTGAATGAGAATGTTTAAGCTATATGTATTATATTTTTGACAAGATTGTGAACAGTGGTAATGTTTCTTTGAAGTCTGATTTTTACTGCATATATAGAATGCAAAGCATGATCATTTCAGCTGTCGGAATAGTGTTTAAGTGTAATTCATTTCTGAAGACGATTTAGGAAGCAATTACAGTACAAGTCACACGGGTCATGTAAGTGCATTTATTGATATAATTTAAAAAATAATGTTATTTTTAAAATTTAATCATAATATAGTTATAACAAAGTTTATTCAATCATGATTTTTGAGTGATCTACACATTAACTGTCATAACAAAATTTCCAGACCAAAAAATTTTTGATTGCTAAGGACTTTTACAACGGCATTTCAGCATTACACTGGGTCAAGAAAGTTGATATTGGACTGAACTATTATTAGTGCAGGAGGAAGGTATGATCATGTGAACAAGAAGTCGTGTACATCTTCATTTATCTCTGAATGGATGTTCAACTATGAATGGGATAGAGTAACATACAGTAAGTTTTATTCTTAACTTGTACATGTGAAATTTCTTCAAAATTATAATTTAGCATGATGTAAATTTAAAATAAATCTGAATTGACAGTTGTGTTTCTAGTCTTTTACATGTATGAAAGCACATATTTGTATGGGAAAAATAGGTATTATGTACAAACTGAAATAAAAGACATGACGTACCATACAGTAGATATATACCAAGTTAAATAATTTCCTCCTATTTATTGGACTTGTGTGCCAATTTTCTTTCTTCCTAACAGTGATTTCCCAGGCTTTGTTTATAAATGACATTGTCACATCTGTTTTGTTTGTTGTACAACTTTTTCCCGATCACAGATGTGTTCCCTCTTACATGATAGTGCGCGACAAAACCAGTTTAAACGAGATCACCCCGCTTGCTTAATTCTGCCTAAAAATGTCGAAGTATGTTATTATTAAATTTGCAGTTTAGCATTTTTTTTAGGAATTTAAACAATAATCTTCAATAGAACTTTGATGGACAATGCACAAAATAAAGTGAATGAACGCCATTTAAAGGTATGTGTTGTCAAATTCTCCAAAATGACATCTGTAGCTGCTAAAATTGACTTACAGCATGTACATGGGCTATGTGACTTGCACTATAGCTATGAGCAAAGCCCAATAAAAATAAATTTCAGAACTCTTGGTTGATGAAGTTTTAATTTATGAAGCATGCCAGTAAAAAAAAAAAAACATAATGGGGGTGCTATTAATTCTTTGCCGATACTGCAAACAACACATCAATATAAGTCAACTCAGTTCTGGCCAGGATTCACTCAGATAATAACACTTGCATTACCTTCAAACTCCTTTAAATCCTATTGAATTTTTTTTCAAACTGTAACTACTGCAACACTGTATGACAATATTAAACAAAGGAGACATTTTGGGCATGTGGAAATTGAAGTCCGGGAATGGAATTTGAGTCAGGGTTTGTGAGTTTATTTAAGTCACCAGCCCTGGGCCAGTGTCTAAAATACATTTTTTTTGAGCACTGAATAGTCATGTTGTCTCAAGTCTTCAGGACTGTAATGAAAATGAGCATTAGTACACGCATCAAGAAAATATTCCAGAATCCAATTCCTATGAAGCTGCTCAACTCATCAGTTGCTATCTATTGATATCACTGTTGATTGATTGATTGAGAGAGAGAGAGAGAGAGAGAAAGATTTAATTCAAGTGTAATTCAATTTCAAGTACTTTTAATTGTGAGCATACACCACTGTACACCGTTAACAATAAGAATAAACCAAATCTTTCTGATTCATGTATAAAGTGATTAACACTGCATGTTAAGTTTCTAAAATGAGAACTCAAGACAAGTAATTGCCCTTTTGCCTTTGATAAAGAATCAGAATATTGATTACCATAGAAACGCTCAATATGTGACCTATTATTTTATAATGACTAGTATTGTTCATAATCACAAACCAGGGACCACAATTCACTCCACTTCATTATCATGAGTGCAGTGGATTTTCACCTGTGGGTTTGCAACAACGTATATAATCACAGGATTCTGATGTTTTTTCAATAAAGTATGATGAAATCTCTGACAACATGAAATCACCTTATCAGTACTATAAATTAACAGTTTTAATTTATAGTACCGATAAGATGATTTCGTGTTGTCAGAGATTTCATTGTACTTTATTGATAAAACGTCAGACTCCTGTGATATAATCCATCAAACAGATACCTTTATGCCTACAATATGTGAAAAATGATGCATGTACAGTGATCATACAGAATTGCTGGTTGGCAGATCTGCCAAGCCTCAGTAAGGCAGCAGACTGTTTGACTTGTTTTCATTAAGGCGAAACAAAATATCAAGTACTGCTATTGTCAAGTTGGAAAACATGTATTCAAAAAGCTCGATATTTCAAACTGATGCATCCACGGTCACAGGGGATCGTATCGTTGCTTACAATTTACCTGTCATACATGTGCTATACAATAACTATATAGTACATGTATGACAGGTAAATTGTAAGCAATGACACGAGCCCTGTGTCTACGGTAAGAATTATGTTCATCAGAAAAGTCTGTAAAGTATACGTACACTTTATTAACCTCATTTAATGTTGCACAAACTTCAGTTCGAAACTGTATGCAGCTCAATGGCTGGTTTCCATTTCTCAACTTGACGTAAAATTCTAGGATTTTTTTTTCTTCAGTACACACGACGGCAATTATAACTCACGCCATGTGACATACTCAAAACGACATGTCCAATAAAAGTAACTGTATCCCTTCCTGCTTTTATTCAGAACAATATGAATATTCCTTTTTATTCTTCTGTACTGATTATTAAAAACTTTTTAAGAGGTTTATTTTTTGCTTTAGTCTTTAAAGTATCACGGTACCAATTGTTTTTCCATAGACCTCAAAGCTAATATTTTGTGAAATAAATATACTTTCTATCCTACCTCAGCATGCATGTCACCCACTGTCACAGAGAACAATGTTAGACTGTCAATTTGACAAGGACAGAATCAGGTACTCCATTGCATTTAAGAGAGATAACTCTGCTGGAACTAGACAGGGGTAAGAGTTATCTAGTTACACCAGACACATTTTCAGCCATGTGTACCACATTTTAAAAAAATCATAAAAAATACAAAATGTGATATAGTTATGAATTAACATAATCTCATATGTTGCCATGAGGCTCAACTCTTTTTCAAGCCTACCAGAAACTACAACTCTTACACCTTAAGCTCCGCCCACTTGGGGTTATACCTAAAGCCAACCTTAATTTTTTCAATAATCTGTGATATAGCTTGGGACTGTACAAGTAACAAGTGTACTTAGTCTCACTTGTCAAAAACAATTTTATGAGGTACCAAGCTGTGTCTTATATTAAATGTGTATGTAATGGTCTTTGAACTATTTCAGCTGCTGTTTTCATATTTGTGCTTTACTACCAAACTACATTTTGGGAATAAAATGACTTGTTTTAACTAGGACTTGTGTTTTATTCACATCAGCACTTATTGAACTTCACATGGGTGATATGGGATAAATCACATTATATCATATTATGTAATAACTAGGTCAAAGATCAATGTACCAAACAGTATGTACCTCTTCTACTTCAAAAAGTACAATTCACCTAAAACAATGGACTTTATATTTGTTTGGTAGATGCAGAACTTAACATCAGAGACAGGTGGACATGACCCAATCTTGTTATAAAGTACAAGCTTTCAACACTTTACACTGTCTGCAGATACATGAGTCACTAACCCCAGTCCTCACACAAAGGTCAACCTACCCATCCTCTTTGTAATACAAATAGAAAGCTTTCCTCCTTTGTGTAGTGAATAAAATTGATGCAATAAGCCAATCTGTCACCAAATATAGTAGATCACAGCTTCTAAGTGGTTATATTCAATTTGGGGGTGAAATTTGGGGAACAAAATACAGAAAAATGCCAAAGATAAACAATAAGTATAGCGAGTCAAATGGAGTTAAAAACAGGAGGAAGGTGTGTATCTAAAAGGGAGATGTAGCTTATGATAAAGGAATTAAAGGAGACAAAAGCAGAAATGAGAAAAACGAGAAGTGAAAGTTTGATGACCTTACCTTGGATAAATATATGGAGGCAGTGCCCCATAGGTCCAAGGATAGTCCAAAGGCACCGGTGCTATAACATCCCTTACAGGCACCAAAATTTCAGGTGATGTGGTGTTCATTCCCATCTAATATAAAAGGGTGAATAATTTGCATAATATAGATGCATATAGTTTATATTTCTTCTACATAAGAAATGAACAATAATGCAGGCTTCAGTTAAGCAGACAATTACCTAAACCAAACAAAACATACTTTATCAGTTTTTAAACTTGGAAACTTTCCTGTGAGAAATTATTAAATTACTTCTACTTACATTTGCATCAAGATTGAGGACTAATATAATACTTCACAAATCTTCTCTTTATTTTCATAACCAATCACTGAAAATGTGAGTTTTTATTTTTTGAAATGTTATGTCTGGTGTAAGGGAGATAACTGAATGATATACATAAGGTGTGGTATTTTTATTTCCTCCAATATATTATCCATGTAATATAGATGAGTTCATGAACACATGTATTAACTTCAATGCAACTAAATTATATAAAAATACATTATTGATAAAGTGAGAACCTAAAATTCAGGCTTCTATATGTAGTGGAGACCTCAAGAGTGATGTAATCTTGTTTCCTAAGATGAGGAGGCTGTTTTTTAATCACATAGTTCATGTTCTCTACAATGCCGGCATGTGGAGTGCAGCCTGCCATAAACATGCCAATACGATCCCATGCCAATTTGGATTCTTGCGATGGGATGCAAAGTTTGAAGAACAGTGTGGACTTAAATGGAAGGAATGGGCAATATGTGACTAATATGGTGATACTCAGTATTTGACCCAATATGGAAATTCCAAAAGAGTAGCTGGACAGAAATAAATAGAATGAATTGAAATTCACACATGGCTGAAAATGTGTCTGGTGTAACTAGATAACTCTTACCCCATGCTGAGGTAGGATAGAAAGTATATTTATTTCACAAAACATTAGCATTGAGGTCTATGGGAAAACAATTGGTACCGTGATACCTAAAGGAAAGAACAGCCTCCCAGTGTATCCATAGAAACACATACATGTGGGCGGCATTTATGAACTGTAATTCCAAAAGAGTAGCTGGACAGAAATAAATAGAATGAATTGAAATTCAATAGTAGGTTATAATTGGGCTTATACAAGTGTCAATAGGAAATGCTGACTTAAAGAAACTGTTCTTGTCTGTTGGTATTCCCTGCTACTTCAACAAAGGGAATGCCAGAGAACTTATCTAAATAAACTGCATGAACAATTTCAAGGCAGGAAAAAGTGTACAAAAATGGATAATTAGAGCAGGACAACTAAAATCAAAGTGGGAAGGAATACAATATCTTTAATAAATTACCTAAAATTACTCATACCAGAATATCCTATATGATACAAGTGATCTATCTACAAGTGAACCTGGAGTGTTCTCTATCTTGGTTTATGGCATGCCTTACAAAACCAAGATAGTTGTTTTTTTATACATGATTTATCATGTTTTGCAGGTAAAATAGTCAATATTTGGCCAAAATCAACTATATTATGTTTACATAACTTATTTTGTTGCATATATGCCAATCTGAGAGCTGACTACACATACATAAAGCCTTCAGGCAATACAAGTCTATGTCATAGCTATAGTTATCAAAAGCCACCATCCAAAGTCAACTTGTGCTATTTTCGGAAAATTTCATACATTTTATTCTTCAAGACTGTCACTATTTGACTAGAAATGTTCAGCATCCATTTGTTTTCCTATATCAAACTAGTACAGTTCATAAATGCAGCCCACATGTATGTGTTTCTATGGATACACTGGGAGGCTGTTCTTTCCTTTAGGTATCACGGTACCAATTGTTTTTCCATAGACCTCAATGCTAATGTTTTGTGAAATAAATATACTTTCTATCCTACCTCAGCATGCATGTCACCCACTGTCACAGAGGAACAATGTTAGATTGTCAATTTGACAAGGACAGAACCAGGTACTCCATTGCATTTAAGAGAGATAACTCTGCTGGAACTAGACAGGGGTAAGAGTTATCTAGTTACACCAGACACATTTTCATCATGTGTACCACATTTTAAAAAAATCATAAAAAATACAAAATGTGATATAGTTATGAATTAACATAATCTCACATGTTGCCATGAGGCTCAACTTTTTTTCAAGCCTAACAGAAAGTACAACTCTTACATAATGCACCAATCACAGCTAGTTTTGTGGTTTATTTCTGAATGCAATGTTCCCTACACCTTAAGCTCCGCCCACCTGGGGTTGTACAATTGGTACCGTTATACCTTAACATAATAGCTGTATGCCATTTTTAAAAATTCTGTAATCAACAGTTTGATCATGCAGACGCTTTGCCTAGAAATATATATGAAGTTTAAAGCATCTGAGGTACAACTATACAGCTAGGGGGGCGCTCACCAGTTATTATGTACTTTTGAGAGAGTGATGTATGTATGGTGAAGTTGTTTGCATTTAAAACATGCACAGTGGAGAGAATGTTGGCATACCTCTATGCTACTTTGATGTAATATGGCTGACATTTCTTTGGATATTGTACTTTTGGAAATTGTAAATGATCTTAGCACACTGCTAACTAAAATGACTGCTCCCTTGTGCTCCAAAAATCAGCCTGAATTTGTCTAAAGTACACTATCCTTAGCAGCTTTTAAAATAGGGAAAATGAATTTTGCCAGACTAGACAATACCAGCTTCTGAAAGTGCAATGAATGAATTACCAAATATATAAAATGTAAAAAAGTTATCGGCTCTTTTTTTTTACAATTTACCTCTGAAGTTCAGGAAGTGAAAATGACCAAGTGGAGCTAGCACTTTTTGAAAGGTGCACATCTGGAGTAAGGTCAAGCTGTATACTCTATAACCCATATTACACCCATCAATCATACACCAAAATAAAGGGAATTAAAGGTTCTTTGAACAACACCTAAGATATACAAGGTCTTTTTTAAATAAACAGTATAACTAGTGAGGAAACCTGGAGGAAGTCTTTTTCTTTAAAATTCTAACCCTATGCAAATACAAAACTGTAGAGCGCCACCTAGTATGGTTTTCTGGGGGCGCTCACCAGTTGTTATGAACTTTTGAGAGTGACGTATATAAGGTGAAGTTGTTTGCATTTAAAACATGCACCGTGGAGAGAATGTTGGCATACCTCTATGCTACTTTTGATGTAGTGTGGCTGACATTTCTTTGGATATTGTACTTTTGGAAATTGTAAATGATCGTAGCACACTGCTAATTAAAATCACTGCTCCCTTGTGTTCCAAAAATCAGTCTGAATTTGTCTGAAGTAAACTATCCTTAGCAGCTATTAAAATAGGGAAAATGAATTTTGCCAGGCTAGACAATACCAGCTTCTGAAAGTGCAATGAATGAATTCTCAAACATATAAAACATAAAAAAAAGTTATCGACTCTTTTCTAAACAATTTACCTCTGAAGTTCAGGAAGTGAAAACAACCAAGTGGAGCTAGCACCATTATGAAAGATGCACATCTGGAATAAAGCCAAACTGTATACTCTATAACCCATATTACACCCATCAATCATGCACCAAAATAAAGGGAATTAAAGGTTCTTTGAACAATACCTAAGATATACAAAGTCTTTTTTCAAATAGCCAGTACAAACAGTGAGGAAACCCATGGAAATTCTTTTTCTTTAAAATTCTATGTAAAATACAAAGCTGTAGAGCGCCACCTCTATCTAATTTCATTAAAGATAACGTGAAACCCGGATCCAAATCAAACACGGAAAAGCTGATTATCCTGATTTAAAGGGTAATTTTCGTAAGACTTACGGCAAAATCGCAAGGGTTGACAGGTCTGGACT
The DNA here is from genome assembly GCA_016617855.1 of Megalonaias nervosa. Lineage (NCBI taxonomy): Eukaryota > Metazoa > Mollusca > Bivalvia > Unionida > Unionidae > Megalonaias > Megalonaias nervosa. The sequence continues at coordinate 2,269 of JAECUM010014075.1, read as the reverse complement.
GGATGTGAATGACGATGCATGTATTGTGATTATGCAATATGCAGGCTGGAAGTGAAGGAGATAATTCATCCGAATCGAAAACATATATACAACAATATTCCCATCCTTCACGAAGACCAATTCCTTCTGAATATTCCAATAAAGAGTTAAACAAAGTTGTCATTCTGATTGTCAGATTACTTAAGTATGCACGTAATGCTTCACTTTAGATGCCAGTTTACTGATGAATTCATGGCTAATTTCAGTTCAACAGTTTTAATTTAAATCTATACTTGCTTTTCTCAGTTCTGTTTTGTTTTTTTTTTTTTTGTTTTTTTTGTGCATTCAATTTTGTTTTAACAGCTATCTGTCCCGTAAAGTACTGTTATGCCGGTTCACCCATCTTGGTACACAGCGTCAAGTTGATCATATTTATTGCATCATGCCCGGCATTACTCATTCACTGCACCAACTTGCATTTTTGTGCATAAAGTGTGCAATTATGAATGACCTCATTTGTTATACGTAATTGCTACGCTTAAATACCTCGATGTTATTCACACACAAGTTTCATCGTGTGAGTTGGTGTATTACCTAGACCAACAAGTTGGTCACCGCTTTTTTCCTTACATTACTGGTAGCTACCAGTAATCTTGGGGGGGAAAAAAAGCGGAAACCTACTTGTTGGTCTATTGTAAAGGTATTACCGATACGATATGGTATCCATGGATACTGTAAGAGACTATTTTTAACTGACTGCACATTTTTATCACACGTCTTGTCTACTTACATCTTAAATATACACGCCTTGTATATTCACCATTTTGTGTGTAGTGATTCGTGTGGTAATCTGCTGAATAAATGTCTCGTCGTTACATCAGTTTTCAGATCGTCGTTTTTTGGAGCGGCCATTTTATTTAGCCTGGAACGCTGTATTATCGCGGCACATAATGTTCTTACTTGCACATATTAAAACTGTTTTGCTATTGTTGCTTATTTAAAATTTGTCAAGTTTCAGTGACTTTCCCTCTTTCTATTCCTATAAAAAATCTTTGTCAAACGAAGCGCTCAAATGTAAATAAAACAGCATACGATGGCTGCACAGGTACTTGACTCCGGTGTAAACTAATGTGTACACTCACCAATTAACACGGTGAGTGTACACATTAGTTTACCCCGGAATCAAGTGCCTGTGACTGGCCATAGAACACAATTAATTTTACTATATATTCTCTACATTTGTTTCTCAGTACTGAACTTTCCACTGTGTGACAATCAATACAAATCATATGTCAATCTAAAATACCTTCAAAGATGACTTCACGGTGAAGTTCTTGTCAAGGGTTGACCTGCTTATTTTTGAGAGGCTGAATTGTAAACAAAACACCATGCAATGGAACACAGATTTCACTTCCGGATCATCACCAAGGCCTTATTACTCACTGTGCACTGTCGCCGAAATACACAAAGACAACCACACCATAAGCTCATATTCTAAAGAATAAACAATTGCCTTTAAATCCTTACCAAGAATGCCTACATCTAACTCTTGTATCACCACCAAACGGAGACAGGAAAAAATGATCTAAAAATAGACTGGGACTACATTCGTACTGAACCGGAACTATTAATTGTGACCTAAGGCCGACTGGCTACCATGAAATGAAATTGCAGCCTTGACCTTGTAAGAACATGTATGTCACCATCAGTATATGACCTATAATCATCAAACATCAGACGATACACTGAATATATTTCGTAACCAAAGTCAATGCAGGTTCGACTGGATTTATTTATATGATGATCAACGTAATTGCATGAACTTTACTAAAACGTGATCTTCATTCTTTTTCATCTTAAAGTTATAAAAGTATGTTTACATTTTAGAGGAAATTGTGCTGTAAGATATTTGAATCCTTACTGCTACAGCTTTACATCTGTAAACAACCGCTAGATGGTGTGTGTCCAGAATTATTCGGAATATCCCGTTTGCCGCGATAATATAGAGCCCGCGATAATACAGCGTTGGACTATAGTTGATACCACGTGTTAACAGGTAACTGATGACGCAATTTTCATCAGTTTTCTTGACAGTTATGTCACGCTTTGCTGCAAGTAAAGAAAATGCCTCGAGCTATGAATTTGTCTAAATCCCGTAACTAGACACATTATGCCTAACAATGACCAAAAAAAAAAAAGTCCAAATTGCCTAATACTTTTATACTCATTCAAAATTCCTTTATATTTCGATAATGTGAATGAATTTAAACCCTTGTTGCAACGTTCTTTT
>JAECUM010014074.1:92669-124841 GCA_016617855.1 Megalonaias nervosa | reverse complement strand
ACACACACACACACACACTCATATATATATATATATATATATATATATATATATATATATATATATATATATATATATATAGATAGATATATGCATACACACACACACACATACATACATACACACATGCATACATACATACTCTGACAAGGCATAAAACATGCAAGATCATCTCAAGTGGACTAAAACTCGACTGGGAGAAAGAATTTCTAAGCATTAAAGATAAGACTATTTCTTCTTTTTAACTGTCATGAGTTCAAGAAACCATCTCTGATAGTCTTCAGTAATAAAAAGATTTTCAAATTAGCAACAATGGTACACATATTGATGTTACCTTGACACAATTTCAATTAGGTCAATGTAAACATCATTAGAAGTCTTTTGGTGAAACCCCATATAATAATGATCATTCATTCAGGGGGAGTGGTGACAAGAAGATTTTTAAGACAAGTCATCATGGCAGCCACATTGGATGTATGACTGGCACCATTTTCATTTAGGTGAAAAACCCACCATAATCATCATCCATTTAGAGGGAGTAGTGACAACAAGACTTCGATAATGGCCACTGTGGCAGTCAAATTGGATGTACGAATGACACAATTTTCATTCAGAATGAACCAGGTATCATATGAAATCTACTGGTGAAAACCCTTTGTTTATATAACCATCCATTTGGAGAGGAGTACAGATAAAAATATTTCCAAGATATGAATTTCCATTCAAGAGTAGTTGCAATAACAAGATTTGCAAGATGGCTGTTGTGGTGGCCATATTGGGTGACAGATCAACACCCTTTTTTATTTAAGACCAAGTGGACATCATAAAAAGTTTCTGCTGATAACCCCACAATAATATGACTTTCTGTCCAAGTAGACTTGTAATAACAATATCTGTAAGATGGTTGCCCTATTGAATGTCACATCAACAGTATTTTTATTTAGGACCAGCTAGACATGATAAGAAATCTTTGGATGAAATGTTGATATGACCATCCATACAGGGGGAATACCAGTAAGATGATTTTTACGATGGCTGCCATAGCAGCCATACTGGACATCCTATCAGCACCATTTTCATTTAGGACTAATCAGACATCATACAAAGTCCTTCTGCAAAAACCCCATAAACATATGACTATCCCTGCTGGAAGAGTAGCAATAAGATTTCAAAATGGCCACTGTGGCAGCAAGATTCGACATCAGAACGGCACCATTTTCACTTGGTCTAACTAGACTTCATAAAAGTCTTTCATGAAAACCCCATGTTGATATGACCATCTGTTGTGGAGGAATAGCAATAAGATTCTCAAGATGGCCACTGGGGTGGCCATACTGGATGTTCGAGCAGCACCATTTGTTTTAGGATCAACTAGACCATGGGATAAATGTTTATGTTAAGATTCAAGGCAACCCTCCTAGTAGTTTAGGAGTCATCATGATAACAAACAGATGGACAAATGCCAAATGATGAACAGACCATCCAACATGCTCTTCTGGAGTTGTTCTAACAGATGCATCCAACCAGACTTTTGCATTTACATTTTTAAAAAAATGCAAACAATCTGTGACAATATGTGCACAAAAAACTTCAGAAATCCATATTTTCATTCACAATATTAACAACAAGAGTTTCTTGAATGGACTGATGCTCTAACAGCTGAGAGTAGTGATAACAAGATTTTCAAGATGGCCACACCATGAAGTCCATATTGGATGTCAGAGGAACATAACGTTTATTTAAATACAACTAAATAAAGTCTTCTGGTGAAATCCCCATGTTGGTAAGATTTTCTATTTAAGACACATAGTGATAACAAGTTTTTCAAGATGGCTGCTAAGTTGAACATATAAGCTGTTAGATCAGCACAAATTTCATTAAGAATTAACTAGACATGATAAGAAATCTTCTACTGAAAAACTTGTGCTGGTATATATTTTGGATTATTAGGAGTAGCAAAAATGAGATTTTCAAGACAGCACACATGGTGCCTATACTGAATTTTCATTTAGAACCAATTAAATATGACAAGAAACTTTGTGAAAACCCAATTTTGATATGATCATCCATCAAAAAAGGAGTAGAAACTATATAATTTTCAGATTGCAACTGTGCTAGCTATATTGAATGTCAGATCAACACCAGTTTCAATATTTGGGGGCAAAATAGACATTGCAAGAAATCTCTAGTGAAAACTTCCTGTTGATATTGTCACAGGCAACTAATTATTGTTTGAGTTACAGAACCAGCCTATGTGTAGTGGTAAATTATATTCTGTATTTGAAACAATGAAGGTTGCTAATTAGCAACAAATAATTACCAGAACAAATTAACATATTTTTTCAGAAGAATCCGTATATAGGTGAATTGTATGCATTAGCAGACTTGAACCAACAACCACTTTTATTTTATCAGTCACCAATGAGGTAATACTGGATGTAAACAGGGAGATCTCACATGCTAGATATTCAGTGTGCCCTCAAAGAAATTTCTGTCAAAAATGAGGTCACAGTATATCATCTTCATCATTTTAAAAGTATCTTCTTGGATGGATCATTCATAGGATGTAACCATGATTGGCCGATCTTACTACACAGGTATAATAATGTGGCCAAATATTTACATTGTGGTCCATGGGAATTTATTTAGTTGTCTGTGTCCTATAGCAAGTAAGGGTTGTTCCAGTAAAACATACCTGGGACCCAGGAAAGGCATTTTCAATGTGGGGTACTCATCCACAGATGCAAGTTATAATTTTTTTTTTTCATTTTAATATGAACTCTGTGCAGTCAAAGTACCCTGACATACATTTTTTTAAAAACTGCCTTCCCTGGGTACCATGTATGTTTAAATGGAACAGCCCTAATACGCCCAGTGTAAACAAACCTGAACAAAATATGGACAGGCCATTTCTCACACGTTTTATCTGACAGTTTGGTTAAATTTGAATGTAATTTTAGTAACAAGTTGAGTAAAAGTTTTACATTTTTTACTTGCTGTATCAATTTTTAGTCACAGTAGATTTTAGCAACGCAATGCATTTTCACAGAAACAGTAATGTGTCCCAAAAAAGTTCATGTCATAAACTCTAGTGCAAAAATGGTTATTAACAATTCTTGGCTTTCCAAAGTGGAATTTTTGTTGTTGTTGTTGTAGGGCTTAATGCCATTTTTCAGCACATGATAGGCTATACATGGCGGCCAGTATTAATGGTGGGGGAAGAACCCGGAAAAACCCCAGAAAGAACCACCGACCCACAAGAAGCTATTGGCAAGCTTTCTCACATATCCACACTGGCCGAATCCGAGACTCGAACCCACGCAGACAGAGGTGATTCCAAAGTGGAACTATATTATTGCAATTACTGAAGTCTAGGAATGAAAAAGGTACAAGTTTTTACCATAAAGTTCTACAAAAGTATAGCATTTTCTCTATTCTGACAAACCTGGTGCATCTACCTGGACAACACCTGACCATTACATAGTTTCATGATCACTATCTATTAAATGTCGTATCTGGCTTTTTTTCTGTTTTTCTAAATTTGCATCCATCAAATGCTGCACTCATTTTATTACAGGTGGATCTGTCTCAAGTATAATGACACATAAATGGTAGAGGAAACGATTTTCTTTCCCAACAACAAAAATATTTAACTTGGAATTCCAATAACACCAAAAAAGGCCAATTAGTTGCTGACAAATTTGTGCAAATTGAGGTATGTGAACAAAGCAAAGCGAGTTCCAATATGTACTTTTCATTATTTTCTTTTCTACAGCAATCACTGTATGTGTGCACCTTTCATATAAACATTTGCAAGACATAGCCCTCTAAAGGCAAATGGCAAATTATACCAATTTTATGTAAGTACATTCAATGATGTCAAGTAATGTTTTGAGAAATAAAAAATGTTTAACATTTTATATCAACTTGGAACATATGTAATAATCCTGGACTAACTCCCTTTCTCAGTGTTTATGTTCCAAAATGCACTGAAATTCAATGAGACTGAGATATGTGCTACATATCCATAGAGAAACCAAAATACTTTTTTTATATATCAAGACATTTCAGAGGAAAACTTGGATTCCTTTGTGGAAAATGTTATCAATTTACCATTTCAGTAGGCTCCAAACTGAAATAAATTTTGTGATATCTTCAACACAGTACTTGCAAAACAACTATGCCATTGCAGGCAGTTTCAAGGAAAAATGCTGCTGAATATGAATCATTAACAAATAGAATCTGAATTTAGGTCACAGGGACCAAAATTTGTGTGGTTGTATTTTAAATGCTATATTTAAAAGAATGAAGGTTATTCATTGGAGAAACAGTAGCACAAGTTTTCATCAGAAGCCTGCATATGCGTAAACTGTATGCATCAGTGGGCTTAGCCTACAACCTTTGGTTTTTTATCACTGTTGCTACACAGGTACTACTGGATGTAAGAGGAGATCTCACTGGACTCAGTTTTGATAGTGGGCACCTACAAAGGAATGTTTGTCAAAAACAACTGACACAGCATATCCTGTCCATCGTTTTAAAAATTAACTTTTGGATAGATCAATCATAAGATGTAAGCATGATCTGCCAATCTTACATAAAGATACAGTAAGTTAGCCAAATATTTACAGTATGGAATATGGGAACTGAATTAGCTGTGCATGTCCATATGACATTCCATTCAGGGGGAGAAGCAAAAAACAAAGATTTTCAAGATAGCCACTGCGTATATGACTTTCTGTTCAACAGATGTAGCAATAACAAGATGTTCAAAATGGCTGCCAAGGTGGCCATACTGGATGTCAGATCAACACTGATTTTATGTAGTAAAAAGGTCTTTTAGTGATACCCCATGTCAATATGACTTTCTGTTCATTAGTAGCAATAGCAAGATTTTCAAGATGGCCATCATGGTGGTATTGATGTCCAGACAGCACCATTTTTATTCAGAACCAACTCAACATCATTTAGTGAAATCACCATGTTGCTATGACCATTCATTCATCAGGAGTAGCAATAGCAAGACAATCAACTGATACTGTATCATCAAGTGGCACCGTTTTCATTTATGATCAACTGAACATTGTATAGTTTCCTGGTGAAAATGCTATGCTGATGTGACCATTCATTTAAGAGGGGAAGGAATAACCAGACATCATGTTAACTCATGTATGTTGATGTGACCATCCATCCAGGAGGGGAAGGAGTAACAAGATTTTGAAGACAGCATTTATGATGACTGTAACTGATGATTAAGTGGCACCATTTTCACTTAGGACATCATAAAAAGTCTTATGATGATAAAAAAGTTCATATGACTTTCTGATCCAGCATAGTCATAATTAAATTTTCAAGACGGTTCCTGTGTTAGCTATAGTGGTAGTCATACTGGCACCATTTTCATATAGATCAGCTAGACAACATGAGAAGTCTTTAGGTGAAAATCCCATGTTGATATAACAATCCATTCTGAACAAGCAGCAATAAAAGATCTTTTCATGGCAACACTGGATGTGTCAGTGTCACCATTTTCATTTAGGACCAACAAGACTACTTGATGAGTGTGTGTGTGTTAAGTTTCATGCAATATTCCAAATTGTTTACGAGAAGTAGCGATGACAAACATGTGCTAATAAATGCACAATGGCTGACAGGCAATCCTTTACCCTGTGTACAAGGAATGTTATTTCCTGATACTCTACATGCTGTATTGGAATTAAGAGTACTTCCACTGTCATCAACAGAACGTCTGAGACTCAAATCCATGGCAGCCATCCAGTTCTGTGGCAGAATCTCGATCTGCATGGAGTCTCCAGCATTTGACTCAAGAAGGCTCCTTTGACACTGGGTGGATACATTACTGGTCTGTTGACTTCCTTGTTGCTGATTATGCTGCTGGCTTCCATTCTGAGGCATAGACAGTGAAGTATTAATTTCTGAAAAGATATTGCATTACCCAATAAGAAATATATGGCGTGTGATACAATGCTCTGAACAAATGAGAAATATAAGGGGTATGATTCGACTGCCTTCTTGATTTCAAGCAAGAACTTTATTTTCATAAATAATTGTTTTATTTTTGTTTTAAAATACTTATTAATAATTAAAAGCAAAATAGTATACAACTATTATGCAACTATTCTGTGATAAACTCCTTCTAGCAGCATGCTTTGTGCTCATAATCAGAGATACCAACCTTTCAGTAATTAACCATCTCCTCATAACTAGGTGTAAGGTTCAATTACATTCCAGCCGTAAAAGTAACTCTTTTGAATTTCATACCTGATAATAATAATTCTTAATGGATAGCTGTCAAACCATGGTTTAAGACATGATGGCAATGTCTTACAGAAAATGACCTATTAACAGTTAATATCTTGAGTAAATTAGTTCAAGAAGGTTGGTTAAGTCTACCATGAACTATGGCATTCTTCAAACCTTGAACTATTTATGGTAAAATGAATCAAATCCATCCCATGCTTGGGTTTGATGTACAATTTTTTCAGCTTAGATTTTCTCTGATGCAAGATACAAAGTCAAATTTTGACATCTCCAGCCTTGAATCACTATCTTCATCAGCTGTTCATAATGCTAAATGATCTCCTGTTAAGGAGTGTTGTAGCTGTAATATTATTCTGGCAACTTTATTTTCCCTTTGCTTGTGATCTGCTGTGCAAGTCAAACCATCTCATTTAGAAATTCCAATCCAATGGTTTAGAAACTCCACTATCAGATTTGTCATGATTCAAATTGGTGCCATTACTGACTTGAATACTGGGTTCAAGGATTAAATAAGATGTAATTTTCTGCTGACCAGGTCTTCATTGATTACTTTTGCTTATATACCTTAAAAATTATGCATGCAACACGTGTCGCATTTCACCCTCTGATAACTATCACTCAGAGAACAAAACCAAGGAAACCCAAGAGTAATTGTCCAATGACTGGGTCAAGAAAAACTCACTTGCCATAAGACATTATATTATGCAAACAATCTTCAGTGTGCCTACCCTATCTACCCACCCTTATGCGGAGTGAGAAACCAAATAAAGTCCTTGCCTGAGTCACATAAATCTGTGTATTGATACACAGGAAGCAACATTTTTCATACAATGGACTAAATTACAAAGCATGTTGTTTTGATAAAGCTTGCTGTATAAATTTAAGTCTGTATAATGTATGTTGAGGGTATTCCTAACTTTCAGTATTGACAAAGCAGACTGACCCTGGTGTAAGGTGTATGATACTTAGTGTAGTTCAGTGGCATAAGCTATTGTTGTTTGTGAATTTCTTCTATTAAACTCAACAGGCAAAAGGGTGAGTACTAACTCAGCTTGCTATAATGCAATCTGAGTCTAAAATTCTTACTGCAGTGTATCATGAGCCAGGCAATACCTATCTGGATATTTCATAGTGTAGTGGAGAGTAAATCAGTGGTAGCTACACACATGATTGTACTAAGGCAAATCTACTGTACTTTCATTGGACTATTAAAACATCAGGGATAGAAAAATCCATACCCAGGAGCCTGGGAAAACTAAAAATTGATGTCAGGCAACCAATAAAAAGTAGTACTGACAATAAGAATGCTGAAAATTAAAATCAAATTTATATATTCCCAGTGACAAATATGATCATTAAATTGTCTCTTTGGGTATATGTACCCACAACTGGTGCATGAATTACCTCTACATAATTGGGTGATTACTTGCAGTAAGGAGCCATGCTAATTTTTCTGTTGGTTACTCATGATTTTATTAAGTAATCATAATCCATTCTACTAGCCATTCAGGGTGAACTGTTAAGTAAGAAGGCTTGTGAATTTTTGTCTTTTGTCAACACACCAATATATGACAGCTATTTCTTTCTTCTTTGACTACGCACACATAATGCCTATGATGCTGTATTACTCCCTCTGACTATTCTGTTCAAGAAATGGGTATTCGCTGTTGTAGAGCTTGTCACAGTTGCTACTATTAGCTAAATGTAGTTCAATGTATATGGTAAATTTTAATAATCAAATCACAACTGTTGCTGCATTTGAACCATGGCTAAACAAAAGTCACACAATGGACTGTTTACAGTTCCTGACAGTTTAGACACAGATTAATTAAAGCACTGGTTTACTGATAACCTAAACCATAATGATGTAAGCCAAGATAAACATAAAACATGAATAAATTTGCAGTCAGGGACAGACAACTTGCAGAGAACTGTTGGACAACAAGACAGAATCATAAATGTAAACTTTGTTATAATCTGATTTTAGATAGATTAAATTTGTGTGCAACTTGTAGGACACTTTTCCATTAGTTGACTGATGGTCAGTTACAAGTATCATGTGCAAATTGGACTAATTAAATATATGACAAAGGCTGCTGAATAATTTGATTATGGCAATCTTTGTACACACCTTAAACAATATACCTTAAAAATCAGCTCAGGGAGAACATTTGATTATCAAATTGTTATTCTTGCCTGAATGTCTACAGCTCTAAGGAAATAGATCAAAGCAGTTCATGCCATTTTAATATACTGAAAGGCAGAGCTAGTTACAATGAAGGGATGTGATTATGTTTGTACTTAATTCATATATCAATTCCAATGGTTGCATGTACATGTATGAAAGCTAGTATATGAATCTGTGGGTGCAAGTGTTTAGACATGAATAAAATTTTAAGTCGTGCATATTCAATACCTGACACAATACCTCTGTTCCGAAATGGACTGCAAATTGGACAATCATGACGATCACAGTATTTCCAGTGGCTTATTATTTGCCTCGAGCTTGCACAATGCGTATCTGTCGATACAAGTGTATAAAATTTGTTACAAAGATCACACAAATTAAAATTGCTCTCACCTAATTATATAATCATTATTTTAATATTGTGCAACTAATGTCATTGCCCAGATCTTTTTATAGCTAATAACCCTTTCTTAAAACTGTGGCATAACCTCTGAACTAACAAAGATAAATAACAAGCTTGTGTTGTGACAACTGCCTTGAAATGATTTGATCTCTGAGTTATGGACCCTTATTGTGTGTGTCACAGTGTTATATTTTCTCTTGTTCTGACCCTAATCTCTTCACCTTGAACGTAACTATGATACACATAATATCAAGTCATGAAATATATCAAGTAAGAATCACAGTAATACTAGTCTATAAATTCTGAATGTCAACTTGTGTTTCATGTAAAAAGGCCATAATTAAAGGATGATCTTTCTGATTATTTATTTTATAGTTAAGACAGACTCAAGGATGACATCAATATATTCTACATTTTTGTTATATTGTACAAAAGGTCGAACAAAGTGATCACATTTTTATTTAATTATGAAGAATGCTGAGTAAGAAAATTGATGGATTTTTATATCAACAAGATCCGATTCCCCAACATACAGTTTATTAGTTGTATCAGTTTAAGTAAAATATACAGTATGAAATTCATTACAGTTGCACCTGATATGCCACAAGTTATGCTTGAAAATATTGTTTGTTTAATCAAAAGCTAAACAAACAACAGTTTAATCAAATAATATATCCTTTTTCTCTCTACCCACTTTAAAAAAATTTCTGAGACAAATAAATAAACTCCATATAAAATTTAAAAAAGGTATGAAGTTACAAAACGTTATTCAACTTTTCATTCCTTGAAATGTTGATACATGCCATAAATTTAAAGACTAGGTGTAACCTAAAACAACAATCTGCACAAAAATCTAGACTGGTTTTGAAATGCAATATTTTTAGGGTTTTCTTGGGTGTATAGCTGTCAGAAATAACAAATTTATAGTTGTCTTTTTCTCTAAAATCAAAGTCATATCCAGCTTGTATATATATGGTAATATAGTATTTCAAAGTTATAAGCCAAGGACTAGTGCCCTACTCCTGGGGCATGACTAGGAATATGTTTTGGATGTACAGGTGCATTGGTCAATTCATGCCCAATAAATGTATCCATGTTTGTAGGATGGGAATCCCGAGAGTCTCAAAAGTAATTAGTCAAGGGCAAGTCCGCTACTCCTGGGGCATGACCAACGTCATGTACTGGATATACAAATGCATTTATCACCTCATGCATGTTAAATGTATACATATTTGTATGATGGGAATCTTAAATTTCCAAGTTATGACTCAGCTTCAAGTTCTGAGTCCCAAGTGCACAACTCAAGAGTCTGTCTTGGCTCTATGTCGAATTTAATTCATCCCCTTCCAACCTATATTTAGGTATACTCTATGGATCTCAACTGTGTCCAAGTTATGACCCAGGAGCAAGTCCACCTTACCAGGGGTCTGCACTGGACATATGTTTGATTTCATCTCATATTCTTCAACCAACACATGGCCAGATGGTGGAAATCTCAACAGTTTTCAAGCTATGACCCTGGGGAAAGTTAACAAGCTAAGAGGCATCACCCATGGTATAAATTAAATATCTGTGCCTTCATCTCATGTCCTTCAAACCTATGTATTGTCATAGAGTACAGATCTTAAAAGTCTCCAAGATGTGACCCAGGGGCAGTATCTTCACTGGTACCAAACTTGGGGAATACCACAGAGTGTAACTGCAAAACTAGTTACATGTTACAGCTCCAGCCATATTAATGACACAAGCCAATTTTCACATCCCCACTAATCCACCCTTTAATGATCATAAAAAGTAATATTAAAACCATTGTTGACATCTAATGATCACCCCCCAATCTTATTCCAAATTTTTAACCCTGTATCCTCAATAGTGTACAAGATGAATGACATTACCAAGGGGTCAACAAGTGGATAGGCAGGAAGAAATAATCCCCTCCTTTTAAAAAAAAGATTCACAGGGGCAAGTTATCATTAATTTTTTTTGGGGGGGGAAGCTTATTTAAACATGAGTGCCAATTATAATTATGAAAATATTTCTGATATTATCAACACTTCAAGCAAATGCTTTGATTGGTTAAGAAAGTACACTTCTGATGAAAGAATTCCATGAAAAGTGAAGCACAGATTACAAATTTATATATATCTGAACTTAATGATACAAAAAAACACACACACATTATGCTGAAAAAAATTTTATTTTAATTTTTAAAACTAATTATATTTATATTTATAAACAAAAGAAAATCTGGCTGAAACAATATTCTTCCATTTAGTCAATAAATGTGATATTCCAACAATTCTCAAATTTGATAACAAACATAAATTACTGTTTTCCCTTCATTTGGAGAAGTAATGTCTGTGACGTATAAACATCTAGTGAATGGGAATATAAAAAAACTGATAGCTAATGCACATTGCAGGGGGAATATTACTGCCATTATTGTTTTATGTTTTACAATTAGAACATTAGAGTGCTTAAATTTGGATGTTTTGCATGCAGTTGTCACCAGCAGATTCCATGGTACATGTATTTTTATTAGCTGAGTTACTCTCAGCATAGGGTACTCAAATCTACTAATGTTTTAGAACAAAAACGTTTGATTTCCTCCCTTCAGACAATAATTTTCAAAGATATTGTGTTTGTACGATTTGGATTTTTAATGTAGCTTTAACAATTTTTCAGTCATATTGCTATAATGTCCATAGTGTGACAGTTTACAGTGATGTCTAGCACTGGCGCATCATGCCGCAGGCATGTAACATCATGTCCCACCCAGTCACATTATCCTGGCACCAGGCTGGCCAGTTCTAACACTAACCTCTTAATATGGAGCACCAAGCAAGGCAGCTGCTAATACCATTTTTATAAGCTTTGGTATGACTCTGTTGGAGTATGAACCCGCAACCTCCTGCATCCGAAGTGGATGCTAAACCACATTGGCCAGTGGAGCGGCTTACAAAGATACTACATTGTTATCTATATTAAGATAATGGACAGTGACACTATTTTATATACATATAAAGCATCATTTTCCTCCTTCCAAGAACACAAATTTAAATGTATTTATTATGCAGAAACTACCTTATATACTCACAACATAGACTCTGATCTGCAGGGCTGCACAATATGATAGTGGCAGATCAGGATCTATGTTTTTTGCATTTGGACTTTACTTATGAGTGAGTATATACAGTAATCCCATTCAGTAGGTCCACTGTAGGTTAAGTACAGGTAAGATAAAGGAAAGAAGAAATATGCATAAAATCCCTAACCATAATAATTACATTGCTATCAATGAAAGCTAAGATCACAATGAGTCTAATGAGAAAAAAGGGTTTCGGATCCTAATATACGAGTCACTGCCAGGCCTATACTATAATGGCTTGAATAGTTTTGTTAAATGGGCATTTTAAAGGTCCTTTGTGTAGAGCAATACCTGAAAAAGATTTTAAAAAATACTGTGATGGATAGGGAATACAAAATAAAACAAAAATTCATAAGTATGATGCCCTGCTGAATGCATCTGCAGTACATTCAGCTTGCAAATAAGAAATGTTGAGTAAAGCAACTGAACTGTGGCTTAATAGTCAGTTTTTTAATAATAATAATAATGATTGCATCATCTTTTTCTGCTGTCAGCAAACTTGTTCCTTGGAGCAAGCTATCTTTTAGGTTTAAGTTACTGGCATCATAAATTATTCTGCATCATATATCTGAAATAACAGAGGATAGTGCAATATTTATGACTGTACATATCTGTTTATCTCTCTGTAATCCCTCTCGAGGGGTAGAAAAATTCTGAAAATCCATGGCTGACCCATTGCTTTAAAAATCATGGTTGCCAAGCACATTTTTTGGGTTGCCCAGTAAATTGCTGAATTTGCCCCCAATACTTGTAAAGTGCCACACAAGTTTACAGACATATCTGATCTATCTGAATTCAACATATAAAAGATAATCAAACAATTTCCTTTTCTTGATGGTGTCTTGTCTGTCAGCTTTCTGGTTAGGCCACCCCTGACCAAAAACATAGTCATATTATATTTTCATCTGAGGTTACATCTTTATAGTTCATGCTATTGTTAATCTGACACTAATAATTCTGTGTCTAAACTGCCTGGGGACTGTTTAACTCTCCGTTGCTCCATGTGGGAATTTTGTTTCGACATTACCCAAAAGCCAATGTATTATGCAGCAACAATTGTGACTGGTTTGATTAAGCTTGTATATTCCAACAGCTAAAGTTAGCCAGCAGATGCTATGATTACCCCTTCACAACTCCCATTCATTTCCAGTAAGAAAAACGTATCTACCATACTGAATCAGTGCTGAAATGAATACCATATATACTCACTTATAAGTCGAGTCAAACTGCAAACAACCCCTGATCAGCATTATGTCTTTTGTTGCATAACAGTAATACAATCCAAGAATATATCCTTATTTCAAATTTCACTATAAATTCAAAATCTCAATGTCCATGATTTTGACCACTTTGTACTTCCAGAGAAGAACGACCTGAATTAAATAATTTGAACAAATAAATTCCAGCCCAAATACTGGACACAACAATGATTCTGCCTCAAGACCTTATAGCACAAATAAATAATTTTTCCAATAAACAAGATAATATAGCCCTCTAATGACCTCAAGTCACAATTATTTTTTTTTTTTTAACTATTACCTTATGGAAAATTTCATTACGGAAGATTCCAAATGTTTACAAGATAAAATCTTAGTTATATTTAGAAAGTCTATTACTAAACTTATAATAAAGAACATGGCAAAGACAATGTCCTTGACTCCGGAAAAGATCATGATCCTAATGGTTAACCTATACTCATAGAGAAGAAGTGTAGCTATGTATTAGTTGTTTACAGAAGAAAAAAAAATGAATCAAGTCAGGTAGAAAATTAACTTGATTTTGGACAAGGTCAAATCCAAAATACAATTATCCAAAACATATAATGAAATAAAAAAAAACAAACAAACAATGCAAATTAAATATACATAACATATGCAAAACTGAAACATTGTTATAATGACAATGTGAGATAAAATGGTGACACTTCCTATTATGTGGGCAGTCTCAAAGTTTTAATTCATGATATGCATTTAAAAAAGAAATGTTCATAAATAATATAATACAATGAATATTCAATACCAATTTCTGATTCAAATATTTGCCAAAAAAGTATTTTTATCTGAATATTCATTTCAGCATTATAATGAGTGCATATCCATTCATTCATCACTGGTGTGAAAATTATTTTGTCATTGTGAATGAAAGTTGCTTCAAACACTGATAGGAACTCATGTTAGAAATAAATCAATAAGATCAATAATAATCTAGTCATCTATGTGAAATGTTTTGAGATGCCCCTCTTTCTCTCAGGTCAACTTACTTTCAGCCATTTTTCCATAGGTTGGATGCATCAAACTCCATTGTAGCTGTTGCACTATTTTTTTCTGTGTCTTCTTAATTCAACTAATTACATCAGTACAACCAGTGCTTCCACAAGACACAGTTCTTCTTCTGCGATACAGGTCTTTGTGTACATGCATTCTATTACACAACTATGTGTACACTATTTATATAATTCAAACATGGAATTAACGCTATTCAAATCTGGAAATTTGATTACCTATTTGCCCAACTGTTTTACATGTCCTTTATGGCTCTGAAAGTTGAATTTTTACAAGGAAAATAATATTCTACAGCTTTAATTTTTTTTCCATAATAAAGAGTAGTGCTTCTTTAAGGGATCAAGTTATTTCCTGCATTTCGAAAGTCATAGTCCAAAATTTGATAATGAGCAAAATCCACACACATTAATGAGACGATTTTGCATCTGATTGGTTAAGCTTATTAACAAAATGGAGGTCATATTTTTAATCCAATTCTGATCAAACTAGAAACATGGACTAATTAGCTCACCTCCATGAAGTAATGGAGAACTATAGTTCTATTCTACATCACCCACAATGCAAATAACAAGTTACATTTTCTGTTTAATGACTCTGGTATTTAAGTTTGTAATCTAATTATATTTTTGACTTTTCATAAGTGCAAAACAGGGTAAATTTCATCAAGATATCTCCAACAGTTCAAAAGTATCAGACCTGATGTAGAAACAAGTCCCACCAGGACAGATTACAGACTTGATTTTCCCTTCCTGGTGACTTGTCATGACCTTGACCTTTGAACATGAGACCTAACTGTGGTACACAGTATACTATCTAGTAATGGTAGGACTGTATCTTGGTAAAAGTTACAGCACAGACACTGAAACATGTCATAAATTACCATCGTTCATTCTTCACTGGTTCAAAAGTTACAGTCCAGGCATGAGAAATGATCATAAAATTAAATCTCTGCTTGCAGTGACTTTGACTTTTGAGGAAAGCAAATGAACAGGTAGACAGACTACACTATAATACAATACACCAGTCCTAAGATTGTCATATTAAAATAGTATGTACTCAGGGATCACATGACTAGACAAGGTGGAACAATGCTTTACTGCCTAAGATGAAGATAAGGTTCCTATCTACTTGGCCGACATTTGAAAAAATTAAGATACCAATTTCTTCATGTACTCACTGTACAGTGTTGTATGACTACCATATATACCCATAAGTCCAACTGCAAACTGCACAGACCCAGATCTGCCATCGCATAATGCCCAGCAGATCTGGGTCTGTGCAGTTTGTTAGGAGTAATCAGTAGAACAAACAACACATGCTGATCTGCAGACGCATTATGCTACGGCAGATCAGGATCTTTGTTGCACAGCATGTCTAGATGGTAATTTCACTACCCATTTCAGAGACCTTAACAGCCAATTCAAATATTGTGGATTTACTTCCCAAAATAATTACGTTCAGTCAGAGTAATTAACTGCCTAAGACGAATTTGTGAAGTTACTTATAATGAAATAGCTTATCAAAAGTGAACTGAAATCTGAATGTCTGTATTTTGAAAGGAAATCTGCCATGGATCAGTGAAGTATACTTTCTTTGTGTAATCTGACTGGATCTTACAATCAGCTTTTTACAGTTTCATGCATTTTGGATTATGATGGGTATTTGGGACATTGTTCATAAATAATGATAGTGTAATGATTTGTACTTTACACTGACAAGATGTCCCTAACAAGTTGGTTAGGTATTCATGAATGCTGTCAAGATGTCCATAACAAGTTGGTTAGGTATTCATGAATGCTGTCGAGATGTCCCTAACAAGTTGGTTAGGTATTCATGAATGTTGTCGAGATGTCCATGACAAGTTGGTTAGGTATTCAAGTATGCTGTCAAGATGTCCCTAACAAGTTGGTTAGGTATTCAAGTACGCTGTCAAGATGTCCCTAACAAGTTGGTTAGGTATTCAAGTACGCTGTCAAGATGTCCCTAACAAGTTGGTTAGGTATTCAAGTAAGCTCCTCCTTAGAAGACATAACTATGATAAAAACATGTGATGGGCAAATTAAAAATATATGTTGTTCTTATATATTGCTTACTCGATTTACATAAAGTTCACATATAATTGTGCATGGAAGTTATCTGCCAACACAAACCAAGACTGTGAATTTAAACTTCTCCTTCAATATCTTTGGGGTGAAAAGGGACTTCTCCATAAAATTCTGACCTAATAGGAGTCCTGAATAAAGTCCCATGGTACGATAAACATCAAACCAACAGTCAAAGGATCTGACACTACTTGGTTCTTTATCTTAACCGAAAGGTTCAACACTACGGGCATGCAGGTTTATTTACCTTATAACAAATTTCAAGTTTAAAATTAGACAACATTTTCTTAATATTTTATTTAGTTTGGTTCTATCTGGTGTTTTACATCATAGCAACACACTGTCAGGTAGGTTATTTAGTGCCAAGATAAATGGAGTAAAGTGCCTTGTCCAAGGACACACCACAGTAGCTGACCCAGGCGGTTCAAAGGTAGGATTCAAACCTGCACCTTTTGGTCATGAGTCCAGCATGCTAACCAGAGTCACCATGGCTCCTTAATATTTTGTAAGAGAAGTAAGCACACTTAACATTGAACAATTAAGTCAAAGTATGCAACTCTGAAACAGAAAGATCTATACGCATTATAAATTGATATTGCTACATTTGGTGTGGGCTCTGGATAAGTGGAATATCTGCATATTTTATATTGAAAAATGCACCATAAATGCATGAACTGTTTTAATGAATCTGAATCATGGAAAACAATATAACTGAAAGCATTTGATCCAAAGCTGACAATTTATAGAGCCAGTTATAAGCACAATGTTTTATCATGACACATTTGATCAAAATAAACAATGCAACTGGTACAATCTCCAGATGTTCTGTACTCACTGGAAATGACAGTACTTGATCGCTTTGACAAAACTCACTCAGACCGGACCATACAATCAAGTACACCACAAATCAATCTTGTTCACTAATCCTTTGAGCATTCAAAAACAGTAAGGGGTACAGCCTAAGGATAAAAACTCTGTATCACTAAGTTTGCATTTTGTGTAATTCAACTGAATTTAAAAGAACATAATTTTAATCTAGTGACTAAAACACCCAATTAATTATTCTTATCTAGAGCTCTGTTGGGCAGTATCTAAAATGAACATCCACACCCATAAAAAACAGAGACCTGGTCCAAAATAGAATTTAAAAATACTACCTCTTAATGAATTCTACAAGTCTTATACATACAAGAACACCTCCTTCCAGCTGTACAACTCATCATGTGCTGTAAAACATCTCTCATGGTCTGGCAGTGGGGAAGCTGCTGTGGACATCGAGATACATTTTCTTTTCTACACTTGTGAGCGTGCAAAAGTAGTATGAGCTGTTGCTGTATAAGTCTTCTCTTTTGAGAATGAGAACACTCAGAAACTGAAATGCCTATTTCCGATTCCATTTTGGTATGTGAAGATGGAGATATTTATTAGATCATGAAACAAAGAAAATCTTAAAAGATTTATCTTGCATTAATCATCTCTCAAAGCTTTCTGTCTTGTTAATAATTGTGTCTTGCTTGAGTAACTATCTGGTTACACATCCTAACATGGCTCTTTCTGGACATAACTCCTTTTAGTATGGATGATGTTATGTCATGGACGACACCATTTCAAAGCGGTTGCAGGTTCTATTTCACTCCTTTACAAGAGTTGATGGACAGCACTACAAGGAAAGAAAATGTTTAAGAAGACAGTGAAATCAAATTTAAATAAGTTTAAAACTATCTGAAGATCTGAAGTAAAATTGTACATTTTAGCAGCCTAAATTGTCTACCATAAAAATGATTCAACCCAGAAAATAGCCTAATCCAAGCAACAACAGAGAACACTATTAAGGTCACCAAGTAAATGGCAACCTACAATATATATAGTCTTGGAACCTTCAGTATGTTATAAAACTGCAATTCTTTAACATGTCTAAATGAATATTTTACGAAAGATAAGGAGCAAAACAGACATGAAAACAAACTGCTTTTTTTTCACTAAAAGAAATATTACACGATCTGGGGTGACGAAGCTATAAATGTATTTATTTTGTATACCAAACATTATCTTTGCAAAAGGAGATTTGAAAATTGACCAAAACTTTTACATTTACCAAAATAACTCAATGTCCCCATTCCTTCCCAGCATGTTGTACCATTGCTCTTCCACTGAGAATGTACACAGAACTGGTTGGAGTTTAGGAGTACCTGCACAGATTTTCCAAATATAAATAATTTTAGGTGTTATTTTCTTGTCCTATATTTTTCTGTTTTTGTGTTTGTATTTGCAAATTCTGAAAAACAGAATTTTTAACATGCTTCATCTCTTTTTAGATTTTTTTTGCTCTGTATGTTATTTGGCTAGTCCCAAAAATTAAAATCCAAGGTTAATACTCCTTCCCTATGGTATAAAACTATTCAACCAGTTTCTTGGCCTTTTCACTTTATTTTCCAAGGTTAAAATTGAATAAAGGTCCCTTGATGTAGTGCCTTTATTGTTGCATGTGTTGTGTGCATTTTTTCCTCTGTATACAAAACAGGGACAGGTTTACCTAGTTCAACATCTTGTTAGGTCCATCAGCTGGTTCCTATCTATACCTTCCGGGAAGAAGGACAGATTTCAGTTCTAAAACTTAGTTACTCCTGTAAATTTCAGTTGAAAATTTTTAAAAAACCTGAAAGGTGGATGTGGCCAATCAACCATATAACTTTGTTCTAACACATATTTACCTGTTACAAGTAATATAAGAAAAGTCACTGGATCTTTACACCTTTATACAACATCCTCGCATCTATAGTTGCTGTCCCAGATATCTGGACAATAAAAATATATTACTTTTCATTCTATTCAAATATTTCATGTACTAACATAAATCATAAATTTTTACCTTAAATTATAATGATAGCCTATCAATCAGCCTAACAAGAATGCCTAGGTAGGCAAACCAGGCTGCATGATATCCTTGCTTACCATTCAAGAACACATGCATGATATAATGCTGCAAAGTTCTTTTTTTAAAATTTTTTTTAGCAACATGGTTTTTCTTAAAACTACGACAGCCTGTTCATTGCGTACGTGTACTGCCATTGGTAATAAGTGCTCCTACTGACGTGACCCAGTTCTAACAACAAGATTATTTCAAAACAAAGACTAGCTTTGACAACAGAATATATCATTGAAACAATATAAATATCTATTCATATTATATTATCTCTCAAAATTTGAAAGATAATCCATATTTTCCCACATAAAAACATGTAACAATGTCAACACTAATAACCACAAATATGACGATTTTTGCCCAAAATATGAAATGGAGTAACATAACTCAGACTGGTTCAGGAATTAACACCAAAAGATAATCCGTATTTTCTTCAAAAAGGCATGAAACTAAAATCCCCAAATATGATGATTATTGCCCTAAATATGTAATGGAGCAAATTCACTCAGAATGGTTCAGAATTAAATTGTGGAATACCATTATCTGAACTCCAACTGAAAGGTATGAAGACAAAGCTGACTATATTAAAAATTGAGGTTATTATAGGGAAACTGGCACTGAATAAAACTCAGACTACAAGAACATTTTGTGAAACTCACATGTCGGAGATGTTGACCACTCAATCAAAAATAATAAACCATGATACATAGTTAAACGCTTTATATCTCACAAATTTATCCCCTTTCTTGAGAACAGGAATTAATGTGAGTGCATCATTTCCTTGTGTATGATCTCCAAATAGTAAATACAACAAAAGCCAGCAGTCACATGTTGGCTCCATGTAACATAGGTGACCATTGATTTTACAGCTATCAAAGTGTGCATGAATTAATTCTACCAACTGTCTCAAGATAAAATTGTATTTCCTTTATCAATACCTTTATCAAGCTTGCAACTGCTTTGTGAAGTTCATGTACTTGCTTATAAGACTAGTCCAACTGCACAGTGCACAGACCCAGATCTGCCATTGCATAATGTGCCAGCGCATATCTGGGAGTGTGTAGTCTGTCAGCAGTGGTTGGTAGAGCAAATAACATAGACCCTGATAATCAGGTGCATTATGCTACAGCAGATTATGATCTTTGTTGTTTGTAGTTGGACTCAACTTGTAAGCGAGTACATACGGTATGTCAGCTGTTTTTAATGCTGCCTATTGAAAACACCTTGAGTTAATCCATTTGATAATTAGGGTACCATATATACTCACTTACGAGTCCAGTCAAACTGCAACAAGTAAGATCCTGATCTGCTGTAGTTTAATGAACTTGCAGATCTGGGTCTGTGTTATTTGTTCAACTGATTACACCTAAGAAACTGTACAGATCCAGATCTGCCAGTGCATAAGTACACACAGTAAACAAAGCTGTTTCACAACCTGAGTGATATTTAATCACCGGATTCCAAATACAAGCAAAGCATTTCTAAGCTTACATTCCAACTCAATTTTTTTATTTTCTTTTGTCAATTAAAAAAACAAAACTTCATGGTATCTGGATAATTTTGTACTATATAAAATTATTATACACTTTTGAAAATATGGTGTCCAGAAAATGGAAACATCTAACTAGCCGAGTTCATTACACTGTATACATACACAAAACTGAAAGTGGTCATCTGTATTATTTTCTATACATATACTGATACTCTTTATTTTCATAAACATATATTTATGCCTCTTGTATATGGTTATCCTTTATCCAGGATATTTTTCAATGGTATGTCACAAATATTTGTTTCAAGGAATAAGTCTACCTGAATACTAGGTTTCTACATCAGTATGATACATTACCTGACGAAGTCCCTACATCCTGGGCACACACACACACACACACACATATATATATATACACATATATATATATATATATATATATATATATATATATATATATATATACATACATACATACATACTAATGAATGCATAAATCTGGGGTATGATAGTTTTAATGTGTGTGTTGCCGTAAGTCTGGGCCATCTCTTATACAAGTGGGTAGTTTTGAAGTGATTGTTGCCAAAGTGCGATCACTCTTTCATAAAATAATCAGTTACTATTATGTCTTCTATCAGAGATGTTGAATAAACAGTTACAAATGAGCAACACACACAAATGCATGATGCAATTGTTCTTGTAAATTTAAATTTAATACCTAAGGTTATTATATAAAATAAAACAAATTCATTTATACTGTATTCAGGAGACCACAAGGGCCATACATAGGACAGAAATTTTCAGGGATCTGTGCATGAGCATTATTCTGAACATCCCTTTACTCCATAAGTAGGGTCTTTCTAAACTAAAATTTAGAAGGTTTTTTTTACCCATCCATTTGCCAAAAAAAGAGACCATTTACAAAATATATGAGAATTAATAAAAATAGGACCTTAAAATCAGGTACATGATTTTTACTGATTTCAATGACTTTTCAGCATCAAATTAACACAAATCCTCTATTGAAATTAACACAAATCCTCTATATCCTAGAATAGACAATAAAAAATCTGGGGACAGCAAGCTACATATTCCACTTATGACATTCTTGAAACTTGACACTCCAGCAAACGGGAAATGTGAAAAAGATACCATGACTGTCACAAAAATGAATCAAGATAATAAACAATGGAAAGAATTTAAAGCAAAACAAGAGTACAGCACATCATACATCTGCCCTTTGTTTGATAGTTCTCTATGCAGATAACTGAAATTCTTCTGCAGAAATCATATTTCTTCATTCAGTCAGTGAGCCTCACCTTTGACATTTCAACCTCAAAACTGACAGGCTACGAAGTTTGGTCCAGGTATGTTGTTGTTTTTGTTGTTGTTGTGGGGCTTAACGCCATTTTTCAGCACACGATAGGCTATACATGGCGGCCAGTATTAATGGTGGAGGAAGAAACCGGGAAATCCCCGGAAAGAACCACCGACCCACGAGAAGCTACTGGCAAGCTTTCTCACATATCCACATTCGCCGAATCCTAGACTCAAACCCACGCAGACAGAGGTGAGATGGCAGTGATCCGTAACGGAGAGTGCTTTAGACCACTTGGCCACTCGGGGCCACGGTCCAGGTATGTGATGCAGAACTAATGTTACCATATGGAAACCATGCTTCTCCTTTTTGACACAGTAACCTTGACAACTGATCTCAAACCAACAGCTTTCTTCCTTACCTTAAGTGCAAGCCATCTAGAATGTTTGGTCGAGGTATGTAATGTACAACTAATGTTACTGTGTGGAAACCATTTCTCTTCTTTCAGTCACAGTGACCTTAATCCAGAAATCGACATGTTCTTCCTCACCCTACATGTATGTGAAAGCCATCCACAAAGTCTGGTAACTGTAGATGGTGGAGAACTGGAGTAATTCTGCAGACACAATTTTTCTTCTCTCACTCAGTGAACTTGATATTTGAACTTCTGAATCCCGAATCAACTGGGATGTTCCTTACCCAATGTGCAAGCCATCCAGAAAGTTTTTTAACTGTAGACGGTGGAGAACTTGATTTATTGTTCAAATACTGTTTTTCTTCTTTCAGTCAATGACCTTGACCTTTATGCATTGACTCCGACATTTATGAGGATCTTTCTCATCTCAAGTACCATCTTCAAAGCTTGTTAACTGCAGATGGTTGTCAACTCAAGTTATTGTGCAGAAACAAAATTAGTAATTTACAGATGGACAGAATAATGTCATACACTATGTCTTATTGCAGGCACATAAAATACTAGCTATAGAAGTTCTGTGTGTGTGCCTTGGAATTTTAATGTAGCTTTAACAATTTTTCAGTCATATCGCTACGATGTCTGCAGTGTGGCAGTTTATAGTGATGTCTAGCACTGGGGCATCATGCTGCAGACATGTAGCATGATGTCCCACCCAGTCACGTTAACCCGACACAAGGCTGAACAATCCTAGCACTAGCTTCTTAATACTGAGTGTCTAAGCAAGGAAGCTGTATGTACCATTTTATAAGTATTTGGTATGACTTGGCCAGGGTTTGAACCCACGACCTCCCACATCCGAGGTGCACACTCAAACTACAAGGCCACCAGAGCGGTCGCTTTAGATGGTTTAGCAAAAATATACATACATTTCAGAACTAGGGTACCCTATCCAACTGAACTAATGCTTTGATATATTTTGTAAATTTTTGTCCATGCATTGTAAGTCAAAGATTCTTTCATTCATACCATACTGTTTTCTGCACCAAGCTGGGTCTTTTACATGCATCAAGTAATTTTAATTAAATCATGCCCGGTATATCATGGTCATGTTATGCATAATTCAGATCTGACAATGGATGGGTGGATTACACTGAATCAAAATGGACACGACATATTATTGCTAAACTATTCAAAACCAAATTACATTTTCTGATTCACTAACAGACTGAAATAAAAATAAAACATTCTTATTTACCATAATAAAATATATGTGAATACGTTCTGTGTCTCTCATTATTAACTCATTAATTTAGAGTGACGCAATTTTGTGTCATTGTATTATACCCTTCTTCCAGGGCCTGTAATACCATCACAGTTCATCACAGACACTTAAGAAAAGCCTTATCAGGGCAGTTTTTATATCCTGGTACTTGTAATGTGATTTCTCATCTGGCCAAACCGAAACTCGGTGTTTATCCTTATAAATTTAACCATTAAGTACCGTACAGGGTTTCATATAATTCAATATATTTACGTAAAGTTCCTAAGTATGGTAACTTGGTTGAATTCTATTTTAAACTGTGGTGTGCCCAGTAGATCCCTGTAGTATGTGGGAGACCACAAAACATTAGCCAATTACGTAACGAAAACCTAGCTGTATTCCCCCCTCCCACTAATACCTTAACTGATTTTAACTAGTTTTGTTTTTACTGGATTGTTACAATACACTGATGAGGGTGACAATAAAAAGTGATTAACAAAACTAACAAAATCTAACCCAAGTTTAAATACCTGAACCCCTCCACTCTTAACAAATAAACAAAGATCTGTTTGGCGTTTCCTTGGAAAAGAAACCGCAAGGGTGGAAGTGTGTTGTTGCCAAAATGATCATAATTTTCACTCGTTTTACCAGAGTTATTAAAAAATGTGTCGAACTGAACATTGTCCTCGAATTAAGTCCAGCCGAGCAAAACCGTAGGCCTACATACATACCATGTTGCTGACTCAGGACATACCGTCATACGTCTGCTGAAAATTTTAATGACGTAGGCCCTACAATGGCACATTTAAAAGCTGATAGTAAAACTGAGGTCCTGGTAAATATCGCTAAGAACTAAATAAGAACACTAAAAAGCACTAAAAGGCAATAAGTGCTACAAAATAGCACAAAGTAGTCATCAAAGCAATTATTTAAAGATTATACATGAAAATTGATATTATTTAATAGATTTTTTTAAAAAATCATTTTTATCACGATACCAGCGACGCAAAATCAATAAAGATAACTCTTTTGTATGCAGTGCGTTAAGACTGCAAGCATTGTCGTTCATTATCTATGGGAGTTTTGTCAGCGCCGTCATTACACAGATACGATTATGGTAATATGTTACGTACGTGCATAGTTGAAATTAGTGACCAAGCTACTGAGGCGTAGTCGCATTCAAAATTGTAATTTACAGTCAATAGATAACGACCACAATTATGTGGAACAAGTAAATATTTAGGATTTAGTTCAGGTGTTAGAAATTTGGACAACCAACCAACAGTGATAAAGTATAATTTATTCATACTTAATGTAAACTGAATGATAAAGTCATAGTTTTGTTCGTTAATCACATAGGTAGATGTTATTCCAGTCCTGTGTAACAATCAGACTCTGATTACTTGCACTTTAATCAGAAACTGCCCTATGATGTCGGGGCCCAAGGCACCAAGCGATGAGCGGGGCCCCAAGCAAAAAATAAAAATAAAATTGCATTGCGGAGTTGATTTCCGTCAGCAGCGCGGGGCCACTGAAAGCGCGGGGCCCAAGGCGGTTGCCTCGTTCACCTTGCCCTAGGGCCGGGCCTGCCTTTAATCACACTTTAGTGAGTTTCCAACCATATTGCCGATTTTATACATTGAACACAATATACAATACACGACGAGTCACAACAATTATTGTTTTTATAAGTTAAGCAATCCTGACACATATCTACTGATAATGTGACCAATTCTAAAAAATTTTAGTTCGTAATAAATTATATCCTTTTATTTTATAGAATACTAAAAGAGGGAAGCAAATTTAGAATGCTTTTATTGACCAGCAGCAGGGAGGGCGAATCCAACAAACTTTAGAGGGGTTATTTCGCGAAAATAAAGCTGCCTACGAAAATGAAAATACAAGCGAAACCGAGACTTCTTACCGACCGAGACCTCTCGAACCGGGTTAGCGCATTTTTGTTTAACGTTTGTATTTTCAAATTTTTATGCGTTCTCGTTTACCGACCTGTTGGTCGTCACCCCCACCCCACCTCCCACCCTCCGCTGCTGTGTATGTCAAAAAAAAAAAAAGAAAAAGTAACGGTCAGGTGGGAGGTCTCAACCAAACATTTTATCGAGACCTATGTGATATCGCGACCGAGGATCGTGTAAATTTATCGCGATAAATCCATGAGGAATCGCTTTTGAGAAGAAGTTTCTGAATTTAATCACATCAGTGTCTCCTGAACACAAAGTCTGATGGATGTTTCTTAGTGAGTGGGTATCAACACCATTAAAGACAACCAGAAGATTGTAGTTATCTCTGATCCCTTTAGGTATTTGTGTTTATCGTTGAGTAACATGCCATATAATATCGATGTTTTTGTGTCTGCCTCGGGAAAATATCCGAGCTGGATTTGATTGTTTGTCTACCATCACATCATCGTATACTACGAGATTATTAATACATCCATCGAGATCATCCACAGATGGAGCATCATCAATATTGGTGATAAAGTCAATAACATCATTACCGTCCTCGTCCAACAATTTTGCATTTTCATTAAAATCTTTAAGTACGTTGCAGCATCACTGATCATCTACAGATGGTGCCACTAAAGTCAACTTATCCCACTGAAGCCATCTCATTATCAGGTTCAGCAACAATTGCGTCTTATCAGACCCAGATGGACCTATGATAATTGTTCTGATAGAATTTGGTAGCGCTGGATGATGCTTGATTGGCTCTTGCTTTTGTG
This sequence comes from Megalonaias nervosa, assembly GCA_016617855.1. NCBI lineage: Eukaryota > Metazoa > Mollusca > Bivalvia > Unionida > Unionidae > Megalonaias > Megalonaias nervosa. Next base: position 98,287 of record JAECUM010014074.1, on the reverse strand, counting down.
TAGCTGAAAAATCAATGATATCCATGTTGTAGAAATATAATAATTATATGAATATATATTGTGTTCGATGCAGAGCCCCACCACCACTACCACCACCACCAGTGGATTAAAAACAATAACGACGAGGAATAAAAAACATGCACTTACAGGCAAATGTGTGAAATGTGGTACAAAGAAATACAAATTTATCTCCCACTTGACGAATGTCAAGGGTGGTGATATCGCTGCTTCACTTGGAAAATTACCAAGGGCTCCATGGGCTAAGTATCCTGGCGAGAAGCATCCTTTCGATAAAATTATTGTGGTCCTGGAACCAGACTTGATATCCGATCTGACGAGAAAGATCAACCAAGACCTGGAGAGTGTCCACAACAACAATCCACAACAACGACATATTGCAGACGTGAAGTTGATTCACACTTTAAAGTCTGTAAAAAATAAATCTCTCAGAGAATCCCTTGCTAATTGGCTGGTAAGATCTGCGATTAAAGGTAAACTAGTGCTAGGAGCCGGTAATTAGTCGGCCAATTATTATTATAATAATGGACTCAGTTTATTATATCACAAGAGAATATTGGAGGGGTAGAGCAGCGATTAGTAAACTTGCTGATGCAGCAGGAGTCGCACGTTCTGTTGCTGCGGAATGGTTAGCACGACAGGCAATATAGCAAAATATATCTACCACCACCTTAAAAAAATCAGTACGCACATTTTGATGTCAGAGCTCCCAATGAAGTTCATCAGGCAGATATTTTGATTTTACCGCATGATACTATTAAAACTGGTAAACGTCGATCGCGCACATACAAATATGCGTTGACTGTGGTTGACATCGCAAGTAAATATAAAGAAGCAGAACCACTGTCAACAAAGACAGCAATTGAAGTTGCATCTGCGTTTGAACGAATTTATCGGTGAGGACCTTTGCGATGGCCACAGTTTCTATAGGTTGATCCTGGCAAAGAATTTCTTTGACACAAAATGTAAGCGTGACTTTGATCTTGATATTGAATTTATCATGACGCAGAAAAAACAACAAAATGATCACGGTGCTTGCTGCAACGCAGTAATGTTGTGGCAGTATTCTTCTAATAACCCACGACAGTTAACCGTGGATAGAATTAATAGTAGTCTCGATGGCCGCAGCAAGCACCGTGATTATTTTGTTTTTGTACGCGAGCATCGAAGATCTTAAATGAGTAAACTGTGGTAAGTCACCATCAGTGCAGCTCACAATTGTTCCTAATTTGGCTCCGTCTGATAAGTAAGCATTATTCCGGCTTATAAATGTGCCTTTCTTTGTTGCATCGGCAATTATCAAATCGAGCTCAGTATTGTCGATGATTAATCTTGTACAATGTCGTTTATGATCGTATGATCCTCCCTGCGTAAATTTACCAATTATTTTTCTGCCAAGATCTTTTGCAAGCTTAGTTTCATATTCTATAGCATCGGGATTGTGCTCAAAGATCTCGTCGAAAACATCTCTCTCAACGACATGTAGCCTAATTTGTTTATGTGGACGATACGACATTATCGCTTCATTCACGGAAAACGATATCAATATTTTTACATCAAGCATATATCGTAATAAAATTATTGGAGTCCAACCGCGTTCGCTAAAATGACAACCAAACCAAACAGCGACAACCGGATGAAGGTTTCTCGGTGCAAACTCGAATGACTCAATACATGCAAATCCAGTTAAGTCAAAATCTGGCAAGGGTCCATTAATCGCAACTCTGGTCATCTCGTGTGCTGGATGTCCAAATCTTTTGAAATACTCAGAACATTCATCCACTCCAAGAAAATTTCCAGGATAACATACAACCATATAAACTGAGGTAACATCTTTATAATCGCATTTAGTATTCCACAATCCGCCGTGTACGTATTCGCAACAGCTTAGCTGTACATCTTTAAGAAATTCCGATCTTGTGGGTTTCTGTGAATTTTTCTCCTAAGCAAAAGTGAGCAGCAACTGACGGAACAGTAAAAACAGTTACCGAGTAGTCGTTCGACATCAACGGTATATTTCAACTCAAGATTTTTCATTTCGTCATGAAGAGATTCTGCACGATAAATATCTCCATTAGGTTGTACAAACTGATCATAATAATCATATTCGGAACTTTGAAACAACCACAAGGATACTTGGTCACTTTTACTGATATTTTTGATAAAATCGAACATATAACCGTCATAACATTTAACAGTTAGATTTCGTGGAAATATTGTTATGTCCGAAGTCCACGCGTGTGGTTATGATCAACGATCTCTATCGAAGCTCTATTTTTTTTTAATACTATTTTGATTCGTACAAAATCTCTCCGGTTAGTGTCTTCACCTTTATTGGAAATTTTAATTTCTTTTCCAACTCAGCAACGTCGTTGATCGTAGCTCCATTTTCACGGGCATGCTCGGCCCACTCATTTTATTTTTTGCGTCTCAGATCCGTTAAACCAGTTCCACATATCGTGTTTGTGAAATGCTCTGTAACTTGCTCAGCTACTCAATTTAAGCGAGACATTTTCATCGACAGCAGATCATTGACACTAGACTTATCGTTCAGCTGATATATTGCATAAACAACCGCCGTCACAGGATATCCTCGTTCATAATATGGTTTGTCTATGCCAGTCACTATTCCTGGGTTGGAATTTTTACTTAACATGACAATATTTCCAGCGCGGTGTGATTCTTGAATAGGGTCACGTTTGCCACGGATGATCCAGGTTACGTCAGCGTCTTCTACCGCGGCGGTGTCCACCGCAACGATATATTTTATTCTAAGAATATGTCTTTGTCTAGATAATCAATAATTGTCCTTGCTCGTTGGTCATTCATTGCAGCATCAATCCTGACCATGTCAAGGGTTTTGTGGTCTTGTATAATTTTAAATGTTGACTACGCATAAGCCACAACATCGTTGCGAAACTCTCTTGGCTTCATGGATACGATTGATTAGAGTCTTATTCGTCAAATCAACATCAACTAGAGCTCGCCTCGGCAAGTCAAGGGTTATTCTGTCAAGATCGAATATAGCTTTAGAGGACTTAATCGCAGATAATCTCGTAAATTCCTCCATGTTATAATTAAACTTCAAAACAATTATATAATGATTCAAGCAAAGAATAATTGTAATCGGGTGATGATTGGATCTGCAACTCCTTGTAATCGGGCTTGTGTAAATGAATTTTGTGGATACCACATGCAGAACGTGCGACCAGAAAGTCTAGGACCAAAGCCGTGTTTAAAGTGTAACGTCGGAGTCAGGGATAAAACGCAGCTGTGTGTAGAATGCGGCGGTAAAAAGTACAGAGCTTTAAAACGGTTTTATAATAAAAAAAAAAAGATGGTTATGAATCTCCGATAAAAAACCCTGAAGATTATCTCGCTAGATTTTCGGGCTAGCATTCCACCTATTTTTTCTAGTAATAAAATAATAATTTCGACAAATAATATTTACTATATAAATGGAGCAAGGAAAATTTGTAACACATCCTATCATCAAGAATTATGAGGCATCTCGTGCTGATGTAATTAGGAACTATCGACTAATAAAACAGTCGGTTCTGTTGATAATACCGGTTATCTGAGATTCAATGTCTGGGGAAAAAAGATATCTCTGTCACGGGTTTGTGTACGAGTGTTTTAATGATATAATCAAAGATGGACTTGTGATTGATCCTATTGATTCAGATCCAAAGAATAATTCTGTGAATAATTTGCAGGCTATTACACAGAGTCAGAATTCTGCACCTGGAAATACTGGCAAATATAATAAATTTCCAAGACCAGTTATATCTGGAAATACAGAGAGAGGCGAAGAAATAGAATTTCAGTTGATAAATGCAGCTGGCAAATATTTTTATATTTGCAGGCGTTCGGTATAACATGTCGCAGATAATATAACCAGATCAGCATTTTCAAAGAAATATAAAAAAAAAATAATAATATTTAATTATCTCCTGACTGTGCTAGGAGAAGACGTCGCCGCTCCTGAATCTACTTTGGCTCAATTTTGAATTTTGTTTTAATTGTCTTTCAACTGCACACTCCATATGAAGAGAGATAACTCTGTCATGTAAAGCTTCCTCCGGTAGAGTGATTAAAAAGTAGCCTTGCTTGTAACTGCGAAATATTATATGACAGCCGTGGATTTGCGTGTGTGTGTGTGTGTGTGGCTCACTGCATTTCTTGTCCCCCTTCATTCTGTCAAGGACAAAGCCAGGGTATGTTACATCAGGACTACTCTTCTCTTGTATGTTACACCCCTTGACTTCATCCCTGACAATTCAGAGGAACAGATAAGCCAAGCCCCCTTGTATGTAACCTAGGTAAGTTATTTTGTAGAATTCCAGGTATAGGTAATTTCCTAACATTTCATAAATCCCTGCGGGCATTTGAAAAAGACGTGATATACTTGCAAAGGTAATTGTAAAATTGTTAAAAAAGAAACTAATTCCAGGTGCAACTCGCCTGGCACCTCCGAACCTCAGAACGCCCGGGGTTCACTTAGGGGGTATTTTTATTGCAACTCTCTCGCGCTTAGCAATCCAACAATTTCAAAATTAAAGATCAGCAGAGACAGCCGTCTGAATCTCTAAAATTTCGCTTCGCAAATAGCGATTCAGCAGGGGTTATGTTTAAGCACAAACAATTACTCAAGATGAGGTATATCAGACGTCATACAACCTGCTCGTCAGGTACTCCCTTTTTGCCATTTTTTTATTAAAGTACTGTGATTTCACATGAGTATTTCTCGTATTTTGGCTCTATAAATTTATAATATATTTATTTTTTATTCTTATTCTGATTATAATATTTATTCTGATTCTGATGTATAATATTTTCTGTGAATTTACAAAAATCAGTCAGGTCACGATCTCACATACAAACTTACTATCAAAGATTCATTTCTTAAATCAAGCAGGTGTCCACTTTGGTCAGTAAGTCTGAAATGTATCCGTGACAACAGTGGATTATGACATCGCAGATAAACCGGATTAATAGGCACTGACACAATTAAAAACCCTGGCGGAACTTCAGGAGTAAATGAATATTAGATATATCCCTGTCGTGCCTGCCTGGATTTTTCAAGATCTACTTGATAACTGCCATCGATTGCATCACATACAAGATTGACTGTGAATGTTGATGTAATATTGACAACACCTGGTGATATATGACGACTACCGCCGTCTGGATCATTGTTATGTTTCAGAAAACTTGGAGGGGCAGCGTATGCCCCTGGGGATATTTCTTCTCCATGCGGCAATAATTTTGGGGTAGTTTTCATCGATATCATTGACAGTTTTCTTTAGCTCATCGGTGTTAAATCCCGGAAGTTTAAACGTTAACAGATCTGCCTCAGTGATCGAATATCTGTCCAGGAATAATTGTTTATATGAGTATGCAATGCCATCAGTCATAATAAATTCATCTTTGGTTTTAATCACCGTCTGCATAATTCTTTGATGAATAATCTCGAGGTCTGATGCAACATGGTTCAGGTACTCTATTTGCTTGATGATTTTCTCCCTCAGATAATCGATGACGGGGGATACTCGTTTATATAGTGGGTTAATGACTGGCGTAGTTTGTCGCTCATTAGT